>CAAKHB010000033.1:91530-107815 GCA_901007665.1 Aeoliscus strigatus | reverse complement strand
AAAGAGAGGGAATGTGTGTGAGCTCGTCTGCGTAGGAGGGAACGTGCATGTACTTCTGTGTGTTGTGTGTTTGTGTGTGTATGTGTGTGTGCGTGTGCGCGTGCCCCTGCGCGTGTTCAACTGTGTGTGTGTGTGTGTGTGTGTGTGTGTGTGATGGTCTGACCTGTGTGTGTGTGTGTGTGTGTGTGTGTGTGTGTGTGTGTGTGTGTAGACCAGCAGCGCTCCTGGCTCCTGCGGCAGGTGGAGATCGACACACAGTTCCTCCGCTGTCTCAATGTGTTGGACTACAGCCTCCTCCTGGCCCATCAGCCATTACACCACGACGAACAGAGTCTGTCGTTCGCCACGCTGATCCTGAGAACCAAACGGTGAGAAGCAGCATGTCACGGAAACACTGGATACACTCGTTTGTGGTAAATCTACCTAACCTAACTACAACCTAACCTAACCTAACTACAACCTAACTACAACCTAACCTAACTACAACCTAACTACAACCTACCCCACAGCTCATGTGTCACAAATGAAAATGAACCAGTGGTTTGTTGTCGTTGTTGTTGTCGTTGTGTGAGACCTGTCCATCAGAGGTCACAACCTGTCCAGCAGCTGACCCTGTCTGGCCGTTGCAGGTCGATGAATCCAGGCTCCACCCCAAACCAGTCTGGTTCTGGTGCTGAGGGCGGGGCGGGTACGGAGGGGAATGCCGCCGCACCTTCACCTGAAACAGTTGGCGTGAAGCCGGAAGGAGGAGCTCTGGACCTGAGCACGGAGGACCCGGGAGAACACGCGGCAGGACTTCCAGACTTCAGGGACCAGAACCGGCGTCTGCTGCCCGACCTGAAGAACCCTCTGCACGTCATCGACGGACCGGACCAGCGCTACTTCATTGGCATCATTGACATTTTCACTGTGTACGGCTTCAGGAAGAGACTGGAACATCTGTGGAAGACTCTGAGACATCCGGGCCGGACCTTCTCCACCGTCAGCCCACAGACCTACTGCCTGCGGCTGCGTCAGTGGGTGGAGGACCACACCAAGTAGACGGTGTGGGTGTGTGTGTGTGGGGGGGCAGAGTCTGACCCATTGGAGAGACTGACAGCTCTGTTGGTTTACAGAGGAATGGAGTCTGGTTGTCTTCTCCCTCTTCTGTGGTTCTGCTCATCCTGACAGTGTTTGTTGTGCTCACTCACTCACTCACTCACTCACTCACTCAGGGGGGTGCAGCTGTTTTGTCTTCCACCGTCCGCCGACCAATAAATTACGTTACGTTCATTCCAGATGTTCTGTGTCGACTTCTTCATCACTAAGTTCTCAGGATTCACACCAGACGGGTCACATGAGGGGAACTGGGGTCAGGGGTCAGGAGTCAGAGGTCTCCCTCTGCATGTGAACACAGGAAGTCGTACATGTGCTTCTTCTCCTCACCCTGACATCAGAAGAATGCTGCTCCTCCTCTCCGATCAATGAGCTGCCTGCCTGGGCGGGGCCTGTCCATACATGAGCGCGGTGTGTTGGCTACAGAGCTCCAGGCACCAGGCTGGGACACGTAGGGATGGATGTGGGTCCGGACCGGTCCCTACCCGTTCTGCTCAAACACTAAGGCCATGAAGCAGCAGCGGACATGTCTGCTCGTCTGGATTATTGTTGTGGACCATCTAGGGGTGTCAGACTCCAGTCCTGGAGGGCCCCTGTCCAGCAGGTGTTAAATGTCACCCTGCTCCTACACGCCTGACTCAAATCAGCAGCTAGTTTCACAGCGACTGATTCAGGTGAGGTAGGAGCAGGGTGACATCTAAAACCTGTCGTTTGACACCCCTGTTCTAGGCCTTTGCTGGCCTCCATCCAAAGGAGGCGGTGGGCAACAGGTGAGAACGGTTCATCCAGTCCAGATGCAGAAGTATTGTTCATCTCTGGGTCCATCCTGAAGCTGAGGACCTTCATGATGTCATGTCCTGACGTCTACCTCCTTGTACAGACTTTCTGGGAACAAACTCACAGCAACTGCACATCGACCTGCATACGTTTTCATTGAATTCTCTCTATTCTGATGAACAAACTTTACCAATCTCCTGCCATCATGAGAACCAATACTTCTAGTATTTACTTTGTCTACGTGAGAATCACCCTGCAGTGTCCTCTGTACGTGTCCACTGTACGTACAACACAAACTTGAAGAATTCTCTTTATCTCTTTTTCTTGCCTTGGGTTCAGTCTAAATTCATCCTGGCCATGTAGTGGTTTCTTGTTACTAATTAAGTCCAATCCAATCCAATTTGATTTATCTTGCACATTTTAAAAACACAATTTTACCCAAGTGCAGCACAACAGATTTAAAAGCACAGTAGTTAAACAAAGCAAGTAAAACATATGTTATACATGTTAAAGGTGATTATCAGAATATCATTAAACATTGAGATACCTGAAATCAAGCTACAGGATAATTTAGTAATAATAAAACAAAGCCTATACTAAGATATATAATTGACAAACCCAAAACATTCAACTGCAAAATGCAAAATGACAAAATGACAACTTGCTAAATGATTGTCTAAGCAGAGGGTTAATTACAAGCAGCGACAGTTGCTACAGTGTCCTTTATACTCAGCACTGCATTGTTGCATGAATATAAACCCGTTTCTTACAGCATTAGCAGTTTTTTGCTGTCGTGACATTTATATTTCACACATGCATGATTATTGCTTAACCAAAGGCTGGCTAAATTGAACATTTTATATTATTACTTTATTGGATTTGCATAGTTGTTAAAACATGAGTAAAGCATCTATTCAATGCTTGCAAGGCTAAATACAGTAGGCTAAATACAGTACAGTTTATTCTTACTGTGATATGATCATCATGTACCTTCAGTGTTCCTAAAGCAGCAGCCTTTACTTGCACAAAGGTGTTGTGTCCATGTGCAAAAAGCGAATGTTCATTTTTGATTCAATCTCAAACTCATTCAGCAACTGCAAAACAGAATTTGATACAGTGTAAATATAGACTGAATATAAAAAAGACTGCTGAAAACAATCAATATTTAAAGAAGTAAAAGTACAAAAAAGAGAATAAATACATGTGTTTGTAAAGATTCTCAGTCTTCCAGGACAAAGTGACTTGTAGAGCTGTATCAAAGGCAACTGGACTTGTGCACTTTGCATTCTACTCGCATTTGTTCCACTTGGAATTTGAGTCATTGGAATGGGGTGATGATTCTGATCAATAATCAATCAAAAATGTTATAATTGTTACGTTGAAGCAACACAATGATAGCAGGGAATGATTTATTTGTCTTGAGGTGCTGTTAAATAGTGTGCGGATAGTGTTGTATATTTATATTATTTATATTTATATTGTATATATTATTATGTGGTATATATATATATATTATATTTGCTTGGCTCGGCTCCACACCGTTGAGGGCATTTCAGCTGCGGTAGCTAGCCAGCACACCTAGCTAGGTGGTGTAAGAAACATCTCGTCCAGTTGCCAACAATTTAATCCATTTCCACAAATTCACATATTTGCATGCACTTTGCATGAAATATGTGAGAAATGAGTAAAGGCATGGAAAATATTACAGCAAGAGCCAGACCAACCTTAAGGAAATGCTCAAATGTGATTCCTTCATAGAACTCATCTGGTTCCTGTGTGTAAGACAGATAAGTTGTGATGGAAAATAATAAACAGAACTTCATATAATGTGGAGATGTCAGCTCAAATACCATGTGACCCATTGAAATACTGGCCACCTCCAACATGGCTGCATCAGCAATGCATTTGGCTGTTTCCTTCCCCAGTGCTCCACTGTGAGACAATAACTCCTCCACCACCTAACACGGATGTGAACAAAAATAAAATCATCTTGTGAAAGTGGGTACAATACTCACAGACTACTACTGAATACTGCTTGATAATGGATGTAAGCTATTCTTGTATGGCCAATCAGCTTAGGCTAACAATATATAGCCTGTGTGTTGAATTGGCCCAGCTCATAGTGGAAGTAAAATATTCTTAGCTGGTTAAAGAAGAAGTGTTTGCCAAGCAACAGCTGCCTGGCCTGGTACATGTACATCTGGGCACCAGCACGGGAGTGAGAGCTGAGGCCGAGAGGAGAACCAACATGTCTTAACACAACGTGGAAAGATTTAACCCTTCTGGTTGTCGTTACTGTCATCCAATCACCAACAGCTCACATGTCTGTATTCTTCCAGCGTTATCGTTCCATCGTTGTCTGTGTCGTGCATATTGAATAAAACTATGGAGACAAGAGCAGAGACAGATCAACGGCTATGTGTCAGCAACAGACAATGGCAAGCGTGTGACTCACTGGAAGACACACACATTTCAGTTTTTCCCTGCGGACGCTCTCGCGCTGTTCCTCCGTCATGTGCAGCGAAGGAGGCCTGAAATGGGACATGACCACCAGGAACTCTTCAAAGCTGATCTCCCCAACCGTCCCTTCACCGTTCTGCCTGAAGTTCCTATAATGACAGAAGACACCTGTACAGGTTAACAAAGCATTATTGTAACGCGTGTACAATTCATCACATATTTTTCTGCCATATACCTCCGGTCAAAGAAAGCCTCTATAATTTGGGAACGGATGGGGTTGCATGCCAGATCTGGGAGTACACTGAGATGATCTCTTCTGGGAGAGCGAAAAAGGAGAAACGTAGCAGCCCATTGACACACACACACACACACACACACACCAGTCGGACAGGTTTTCTTCTTGGCTTAATGCGTCCATATTCTTACTGCAGAGTTTCCTCATTGTGGCTCAGCTGCTTGAATCTTTTATGCAGGACTCCAATCTGTTCGTTTGAAACTGAAACCACAAAAGATGCAACAGATTTAAACAAATAATCGTTTTAATTTACACATTTTACAGGAATTGTTGAGTAATTAAATATTCAAATTCAATTTAAATCACCTTGTTTCATATATTTAATGTTTATATCCTGCTGCAGCTATGAAACTCACCTCCCTCAGCTGCATAAGTGGGTCAAAAATGACCCGTAATACAAAGTTGCTATAATGTCATATTCCAGATATTCCTAAAAAAATCATTATTGATAACATGTCTTTTAAATTCTAAAATTACCTTTTACATATTTTGAAAAATCGTCATTTTCATATTGCTACTATTTATATTTTACATATAAAAGCATTCATTGAAAAAGAATTCATTGATTCAGCAGGTTCAGCAGACTCAGGTGACCCACATCTCAGGATTAAAACAGTTATTGGTGAAATAAGGTTTGACAGATCTGTCTCCCCCTGAAGCTTTCACCGACAGGTTTCATGTATTATTGAGGGCATCGTCCTGTAAGCTGAGTTACACTCAGGTTCCTTTTAAATTATGAACTATCACTGCATCTAGGAGTAGGTCTGTCTCCACAGAGACTGGGCTGCATTCACAATGCTCATCGGTTCGTCAGAGACAGAAAAGACGCAGAAAGAATCGCCCTGGTGACACTCACAGCCGGTCTTCTCCGCCAGATCGGCGTACTCCAGTTGACCAGGTGAAGACTGCAGAGCTCCCATACCTGCAGATTATCCGCCTCCGTCCGGGGTTCCCCGTCCTCCACCCGTGCGTCCGCAGCTTCTCCTGTGCGCACGTCCAGCGGCTCCGATGCGCCGCAATCGACGCAGCTACTTCCGCAATGTGACGATGTGCATCACCAACAGGCTGCATATTCAATTATTCATCTGTCCAGACAGAAGCTTCTGGTTGGTTCCAAGAGTACATTTAGTATCTGATATATGGAGATTAGAATGAATTATGTCAGAACATAACGTGATGATTTATAGACAATACCGAGGTCAAAGCCTGAAGATAATCAAATAACAAAAACTACAACACTCATGTCTGTTTCCACATAAACTGTACATTAGCATTCTGATGAATCCTGGGAGTCAAACCATCCTGTAACATTTCTTTTTGTCTGATGGAGACTTCTTCTTCCACTTGTTCATGCCTGTTTCGACAACAAATGAGTCAGCAAAAGGGTGCAGACCTGTGTACATGTGAAAAACACCCTGTCCTTACTCAGCCAGGAAAGAGGGAGTGTCTTATTATTCATATATCATCGCAGTCACCTGCAAAATAGGTCTTGGAATATTGGAAGTGTTATGACACACCACATGGTGGCAGTATTTTATTACCTGTTCAGTGAGACTGAAGTTTTTAATGTTTAACTTCAGTTCATGTTGAGGTTCTGGGAAAGGGGAGATTTAGGTGTTTGGGCGGTTTTGGAAATGTAGGTTTAAAATGGTAAAAATGCAAACTTTCAATGATGAGGGGAACTTGATTAAGGTTAAGATAAGTTTTAATGTGTACTACATACAGAATGATCCTATCTGTTGTGTTGAATGTACAGTCCATATTTGGAGTATTTGTCTACTTATTCTTCCACAGATTGATCAGAGCTCTTCCACTTCCCTCTTCAAGAATAACAATGATAATAATCAGATCCCAGCCTGTTGTGTCTCAGCTGTTTCAGCTGGATGGAGTCTGTAACTGCTGACTCACCAAGGTGAACTAACATGTCATGGACATTCTGTAGAACAAGTGACAAGATGCACTTTTATTTTTACCTGATTGATTGTGTAGTAGAAGATGCATGAATCCAGCTCGCATTCTCATCAGTTCAGATTGTCTCATAGCTGTGATCTGCAGCTGCTCCAGAGTTACCATGGGCCTCTTGGCTGCTTCTCTGATTCACGCCCTCCTCGACTGGTCTGTCCGTTTTGGTAGGTTTGCAGTGGCATCATATCATAAAAAAAATCAATCTTATCTAGTATATCTGACCTAAAACCATCAAATCCACAACGCAGGTGATAGACGTTGCAAAATTAGTTCAACGTTTTAAAAACGTTCAGCATCACGTATCAAATGTTTGTGGTAAATGATATCTGGGGTTCACAGAAACAAACTCATGGAACAATTCGTTCTGGCCACTGGGTTAACTGTGTGCTGCAGTTCCAGTGGAGGTTTTATAAAGCTGTCATAACAGACTTAGCTGATGTATGGAAAAGGTTGAAACCCCCTATGCCATTGTATTAAGAGAAGGTGAAGTAATAAAGATTTCCTTAAATCTTAATACATTCGAGCTTCCACTTGATTTTGTAATCTCCATTTAAAACAACAACAACAATGAATGAATGGAAATATGTTCCATCACAATGATATATGACACTCATTAACATAGGTGTGTGATGGTGGAGGCGTACCCAGAGACATAGGAAAAGCATGCAAACTACCTAATTACATAATGTCTGTGTGGCAACACTGATTAATAACTTACAGCTAACAATATGCTTACATGAGAATCAAGTCCAAGAATAGTGTAAAGAAAAGGTCCAAGTTAATTATAAAGAGTCAATTTTCAATTAGACACATTTCTGAAATAAAGTACAATCAAAATGCAACCAATACTGCTACAATTACAATTATATATCAAAAGATTACTTGATATGTCTGAACTGTTTCTTTTTTTTTTCTTCATTCTGAATTCATAATTCACTCACATAAGACAGAATGCACACCCGGACGTTAGTGCATGAAAGTGGCTGCATCCTAACATCATTTTTCATTTTGTAGGAGCTGAATTGAATTGATGCATCTTCTACTGCACAATCAATCAGGTCAAAAAAAGAAAAAAAGGAAAAGAACAAAAACCCCAATGCATTCTGTTTTCTATCATCAGCCTCTGCCCTTGAATTGCTCTCTCCATAAAATTACACTGCAGTCGTGTGTGTTACTATTACTGAGCAAGCCATGTCTGTTATGAAACTGATTAGAATACAGGAGCTGCCTCTGGGAGAGGGGGAGAAGATAGGGGGAGGCTGGCTTGTTACATATGGAGACGGAGGGGCGGAGAAGTATGGTCAAGGAGAGGGGGCAGCCTGTGACTGTTTGACATGCATGGGGGGGCTTCTGTGGAAGAAGGAGTTGACAGGACGCCGCAGTGCTGCCTTCAGCGCTCAACAGCTGCTCAGAAAGAGAAGATATCCTTAGGGTGCTGTGATATGTCTGTCTCCCTCTTTCTTCTCACCCGTCTGCCTTTCTTCCCACCGAACACCATTGAAGTAGACACACATGCAACACACTGCCGTCAGCATACATCTATTTCACACATCACACGACACACATCAGCACTTGTGAGATTCAATGGAACTGGCAGGCTGTCGATGTTGAAACAAAAATAATAAGTTAGGTACATTTTTGATGCAGGAAAGGTGGTTAATGTGCCACTGGTGATGACTTAAATTCCAAGTTGACAAGCAAAAAAAAAAACCAATTATTTTCTCGAACCGGTGTAATTTGGTCGCTTTTATGCAAATTGTACATTTCCCAGAGCAAATAGTAGAAAACGAATGCAGTCATAGTCATACTGGCATAATTAGTGTGACAGTGATGCCTTCGCGTAATAAAAACATATAACAGATGTCGGATTTCCCTTCACAGAAAGAAGACTTTAAAAATTCATCCATCAGTGTTGGCACAGATGTTTTTGTCTCTCATTAAATCCGACTATTTGTTTAAAATGAATTCATCCACATTAGTGCACGGGAAACTTATGAATGAGCATTCTACTCTTAAAATCCTGGCTGTAAGTGAAGTGAGTAATAGTATACTTTGGACTGTGTACAAAAATAAAACGAGTGATGAGTCAACACAGTAACACCAACAGTAAAATCCACTGTCAGAAAGTGGATGACCATGACCATATTTGTATTTCAACCATTTTTAACACCTGTTCCGGCGATGTATTGAGAAAGTTAAATGATTTCAAATCCTAAATTTGAACTGTCCTGAAGGCAGAGCTCCAAGACTGTGCTAACTTACATTTGAAGGAATGAACAGAAATACTCTGTACAAAGGCTTTTCAAGTTGGATGGCATTATATTATGTTTATATATGTAAATAAACAATCAACATTTAATGTGATGGTAACACAGATTTTTGTCTCTCAACAACTTCCTCCAGGTGGCTGATCCCCTCCACTCTCAGACCTGATGGAAGTTTGATTCCTCAACAACACCTGTTCTCCCATCAGATGCACTCTGATTAGCATAGAGATGATCCTTTTTGCAGCAGAACCTTATGACAGTTTCTGCTTTCTCATCTTTTCTGTCACCAGTCAAAGCTTGTGACCACAGCTGAAGGAGGACCTTGATTGTACTCTTCCTCACTCTGTGATGATGCAACAATATTCACTATTTCATTGAACTGTTCAATACGCCGTGTTCAGGATCAATACAGTATTTCTGTAGGTCACGAACATAAACACACCAAAGAGCTCATTTATAACTGACATGAAACCGTCATTAAAGAGCAATATCCTCAGTGCCTTACTTACTTCTCAAATCTACTTTCCTGCTCATGTTGGATTCAAACTGATCGTTTCCACAGTGGCGTAATTTCTCAAATAGAAATAGAAATCTATAGAATCTATAGAAATCTATAAGAGCTGGATATGTAGAGGAGGAGGAGGCTTTCTAAACAGATTGCCACTGAAAGGCATCCATTTTAAAATGATTGATAGTGCACGTAGCGATCCAGTGACACACAATTGTAAATAAACATGGGACTGCCCGTTCAGAGGACAGTGTGACCTTGTCAGAAACACCAACAGCCCCTCCACTTCGGATGCACTTTAATGGGATGGGAGAGGATGCGCCAGTGCAACCAGCTTGTGCAAACAATGACTGATTGTCGGGGGAATGCTACTGAACATAATGCATTACCGCAACATAATTGACTTTAGTGCAAGACGAGATCCTCAATGGCAAAGAGTTAGTCCTCAAGGTCACAGGTATGGGCAGGAAATGCTGCAGGTATTTAAACTATACAAAATATAAACATACATACACAAAAATATCAGTTATTCTCAACACTGGAAGCTGCAACATGCACAGAGATTCCCCAACCACAGGGAGTCAGTTTAATTTCAGATTATTTCGTATGAGCTTTTTCCTGGATGGTACCATTTTATTATAAGTTCTACAGGGAGAGACTTTCGAACTTTCGAAGGCATGCATATGAGTATACCCTCATACACTGCAGGAAATTCTTTGGTGACGCCAGGACGCTGGTGAGGTATGTTACCAAGACCGGCCGATGGAGCCTGGCTGCAGTTTAAAGCCAAATGGTGGCACGTTTAGTGTCGTTACCCATCATGCATCTGTCAGTCTGCCGAGGTACATGAGACTCTGATTGACGGTTACACCCCAGTGTATAGTGACCGACAAGCCGTCGAACCACTGTCAGTACATACAGGTAATGACCTGCTGGGGGGCAACCACTTTACTTTGACAGCACACACAGGAAAGCAATCAATTCACTATTTACTACTTTACTTTTATTTAAATTTGTTGGACTTTGTAGTCTTAAATGTTGTTGGGTCCAGCAAGATACCGTCACCTGGATGACTGAGAACCTTCACAGACTGGACTTGGTGATATTTTAAACTGTAATTAATATGAATATTACGTTTTACTACTGAAAGAAAAAAGAAAACAGAAAAGCATTCGGAGAGCGCAGACCTCCGCCCAGTAGCTCATTTCCACCCATATTGTGATTTCCACCCATTATCCATTCATTTGATCTACTCCGTTATATTCATTGGTCATGAAAACATGCCTTTGTCACTAATAGTCAAATAGTTATTAAAAAATCATTAGCAACCTTGATACACAAATCCTGCACTCGGAGCATTTTCCTTCTTATTTCAGTCCAGTGTGTATATAAAACCAGTGTGTGAGACTGTGGGTTGCCAGATTAGACAAACAGTAGACTGTGTCACTTGTATGGAGTGTAACAAAGGGGGTCAATCTAACAAGTGGTGTCAGAAGTATGGATTCCAAGGTTATGGATTTTATCCTCAAGGAAATTAATCGTGATTATTATGATTTCCATCATTATTTATAATATGGAGGGAAACAATTTCTCCTTTTTTTTAAATGTCCTAACCCTGAATGTCAAACATTGCTCAGTCTCCGCAGGCACTGAACATAAAAATAATAATAATAATTTAAGAGTCAAATATTCTTAATGCGAATCAGAGGTTGTGGTTTATCCCTCCCCCCCCTCCTCCTCTGACTCCAACTCTCACCTATGCTGCTCTCTCTCTCCTGCCCTGTGTGTGTGTGTGTGTGTGTGTGTGTGTCTGTGAACGTACGGTGACGTTCACGTTCGTGGTGTTAAATATTAATTAAGTACCTTGACATTGGCACAGAGGGCTGGATGTTTTCCCGAAGATGTTGGACAGGTTTGACGTATTCGTCCTTTACTTGAGAGACACTGCGATTATTAAAGTCCTGACGATTAACCCATCGTGACTTTCATAATTGCATCCCTAGTCAAAAGTGGTCCCCGTCCCATTTTAATATAGTGGTTTCAAAATCTCATAAGCCTGAAAATAAAACTTGACATTTATAGGTATGAAAAACGTATTTGAAAAGGTTGTCAATCAATGCAATTCTTTCTCAATTACAACTGCAACATAATTGAGAATGTGTTTTAATTGTGTGGGAACGTATTTCGTAGGAGACACGGTTGCTACCTGTGTCGCTGATGCACATAAAGTTGAAGTGTCGATGTGGCTGGAAGTTGCACATCACACCTGGGTGTGTTGAACACTGTCTGGACTGTTGAGACCAAATCCTGCTAGTAGCCTCACCTGGTAACACACAACACAGACAAAGTTTGGTCGATGAAAGTGTAAGCCGTCCAAATCTACAAATACTGGTGGGAACAAAAACACATTTTGACTAAAGCGGGACTTTAAATATGGACCCAATGATTCATTATCTTCCACTGCTCTGGTTATGGGCAGGGGCTTTGCTGGAGTATGGTGTTATATTTGTGCCACAATTCTGAGCGAGCAGTAAGTGTTTTGAGCGCAAGCAGTACGAGGCACTGACAGACCCGCTCACTGTGGTCTCTGCGTGCTCGACGTTGCCTGAACACTTGCTCAAGCTGGCGACACAAGAATTACAAATGTTCCACAAAATCAGACATCGGAGAATTGTAAAAGGTGAACTCTTTGACTGTCTGCGTCGCCTCCAATCACAAACAATAACACAATATCACAAAACAAGACATTCATAACATACCTGAAGCTGTGGCATTTTTCAGTTAGAGTTACTGTTTTCAGCCGTTGGCTCTGACTGGAAATCATAAAATCCCTCAGGGATAGGTTGATTTTGTGGCACATTTGTAACACTGTGCCTCCAGCTTGAGCGAGTGTGCAGCCCAAATCGATTGCGCTCAAAACCCTTCTGTATCTTTTTGTTTTATCTATCTACTGTTTTTGCTTTTATTGTTTTTATTGTTGTTGACTGCCTTCTATTTTAAGGCTTTGTAAACATGCTATACAAATAAAGCTGACATACTGCGCGTTTAAAATCCTTACCGCTCGACCAGAATTGTGGCACAAATGTAACGCCATACCGGAGCCGATCCGAGCAGACCGTTCACACACACACACACACACACACACACACACACACACACACACAGCACAGCACCCAGGGAAGTCGTTTCGAAGTTCCCCGGCTGAACAAAGTCTCAGCTGACTGACTTGTTGCTGTAATATTGAATTGGTGAATTGGTGCACAATTGATGAACACAGACAGTTGGGTGTGTGACTGCAGGAGAGGTGTGTGTGTGTGTGTGTGACACACAGAGAGAGAGCTTGGGGGTGGGGCTGAGACTCCCCACCTCAAGCGTCTGTATCAGATGAGAAGGGGTCACCCAGGATTCCCACGAAGCCACAGCATCACAATATTTAGCTTGAAGCTCCTCTCCTGAATAGCATCGACCCACCAGTTCTGTCTTTTTTTTTCCTAACCTGCTTTTTTTTTTTTTTGTCGCGAATGTGCGTACGCGCGTGCGTGTGTTTCAGAAGACCCCCGAAACGGACAGAAAAGTGAGGCAGACGATGTCGGGAACAAACTGACAGATGAGGACGCGTTGAAGGGAGCAGCAACAAGCCAGGAGGCCATTTCCATTTTCAACATTTTTTCATCTGAATCACAGAAGCGCTGCAGTTGAGTACCATGTTTCTTTCGAATTGTTGTCCGAGGCTCTCCATGAAGGTGAAGTTGCAGATGTGACATGTGTGGGGTGCTGGTGCACTGACAGGAGAGATCTTCAGGTTCCATTGTTGCAGCTGATGTTACATACATAGATATATTTTCTTCCAATTCATTTGCGTCATTTTGTTTTCTTGAAAAAAAAAAAAACAAAAACCCAAAAATCAAGGATAGCTGCTCAGGGTTTCCCAGAACTCTGGCGACCCAGGCTATATGAAGGTCGCCACACAGTTGCTGGTCCTCGCTCGCAGAAATGCCAGTGCGTGCTGTGACCACCAGGTTCATGTACAAGGGACTTTGCACTATTCCAGATGTCCTCAGCTACCGGACCCCTGTTACCCTGCCTGAAGATGAGGTGGAAGGTGAGTTGGTCCCTATCTATTGTAAACTTCTTCCATTAGTGTGTAACGTGCACGCGTACACGCCGGTGAAGGACCTCGGAGAGCACCTGGCCGCTCCTGCTCATGTCCTCCCCCCCTGTGCCCCAACACACTTGTTTCAGATGAACAGCACGTGGAAGCTGATTCATTGGACCAGGGAGATGTGTAGGCAGAGTAGCTCCAGGTTCTTAGAAATGTTATCTCTTTTTTTGTTGTTTGTTTTTGTAGAAAAGACACACCTATCTAGGTTCTCGTTCAACATAAGTGAAACGCAGTCAAGTTGTGTGACATTCCCTGCAGCATATGGTATTTGGCTGAACGTTTCCTTCATCCATTCATTCCTTCGTTCTCTGATATCTGACTGAAACTGGTATTAAATTGTGTGGGTTTCTATGAGCTTGTCGATTGTTCCGACCAATTCAATATGGATAACACACACAACTGGCAGCATCTGGTACATGAGAATTAAATTCACCGGATTTCAGTCATTGTACATCATCTGGACATGATCCAGACTGCAAAGCAGAAAGGTCAGGGAAAAGAGGAGAAGAGGAGAAGGCGATCGCCACGTTGATGAGCCACAAATGCATAAAAGGTCTATGGCAGATTATACCCCTGGGGGACTGATTGATTGCACGACTTTTATTTCATCTTCTTACCTCCTTCAGACTTTGATGTATCGCATTCCACCACTGATTAATTACAGAAAAAGTAGATTAGCAATACAATTTTTGCTCAAATGTCAGCAGTAAGACTGGTTGACATGATGATCATGCCTGCTGGTATTGGAAGGCACAGTTGCTAAGAACAGAGGCTTTGTCTTAGAAAATGGTCCCCACAACGAGAACGCACAGCTGGCAGTGATTTGGAGCAAAGCCAGCCGACTACAATAAAGAGATAACTCAGATCAGATTTGATATCGCAAAGTCTTTTCATGCAAAGAGAATTCCATTTCCCCTTCTACTATCTGTAGGTTGCCCAGGCCCAAGCGTGGCGGCCTGCCCTTGCTTCCGTGCTTTGAGCCCTTCATTTGACATTGAAAATCCCCAATCTGCTGGGACGACATAGATTTAATCAAAATGCTGGAACCATTAGGTGCAAGTTTGTTGCAGGAGATGCAGTCTTGCAAGAATAATTTCTGAAAGTATAGAAAAGTCCACTAATGAATGAAGGGCAAAACAGTGGCCTGTTTGTCGACCAGCATCTTCCTCTTATTGGTCAACTTTTATTTAGATGACAATTGTCTCCTTGAATTACTTCTTTTCCAGCGTTCCCTGATTATTCCACTCCTGTCCACACAAGTTATTAGAGCCATGTCCTTTACCGTTTTTGTAATATTAAAGATGAAGGAAAAATGCAGTTCATGAAATAGTCAGTCACAGCATTTGCATATCCTACAGCCCAAAGCCTCAAAAGACACACTCACGCTTTCCGTCACAGTACATTGGTATTTCTTCCTCCCATACCTTTGTAACACCTGCCAAATGTCTGAGCAAAACACCCATCCCTTTTCCTAAACAAATCAACCTAAATGACGTTGTAGCAGAGACATGACAGCAGCTTTGGAGACAAACACAAGGACAATAGGACCTCACGTCCCCGAGCAAAGAGACATGTCACACTGTGAAGGATGACATCGCCCATTTTACAAAAATAAATGGATTCGTTGAACGGTCACCAGCGACAACAGTGGTCTGCAAATGGAAACCAACCCAGGTTAACGTGGGATACGGCATGTACAAACAGCAGTCATATAACATCACACTGAGAACTCTTAAACCTCAGGGGTGTTAGTGCCTCGATAAAACAGATGTCTTAGTGTTTGCAAAAGACACCAGTGGTCCCGAGAGGCAAGAAGGAAAGTGTTATGATAGCAGGTGTGATTGGTAAATGTGCTTTGTGTCACATAGCACGTGGACCGGATGTTGATCAGGAAGCGAAGTGTTCATGTGAAGCGTTCGGATCTTTGTACTTAAACCCTTCCATCTTGAACAAAAATAGTGATAGAAAACGTGCATGCAATGAACTAGGACGAGCTAATTGATTCCAGAATACTACAGATCGTGTACTCTGATCAGTTGAGCTGAAAAACAACACGGCGCTGACCGTGCACACTAATAATGTGTTTGCAGTAGTAACTGTCCCGATTACAGATATTTGCCGTCTGCGTACTGATGAATGTTGATCCTGTGTGGGAGCACTTAATGGGTCTGCTGTTTCCAGGGAGTGTTTCGAACAGATGGTTGCCCAGGTAGGATGAATCGATGCCAACACTTCCTGCTCCTTTCTTTGACCCCTGTGTCACATCCACTCTGACATGCATTCAAGCCCCACAACTATATAGGCCATTGCCACTACATTTGTATCTATACCTGAGCGAATTTAAACTGCAGCAACCTCAAACTGAAAGCTTGATTATACATAAGAAAGCATCATGCAATCATAGATCATAGATTATTGTATTGACTTTGAGTATTGGGTTGTCCAGTTCAATTCCTACTGTACCTGAGTGAAAAGACCATTAATTAATGAATTAATTGTAATGTTATTTTGTACGAATACACAAAGAAAAAACGTATAAAACTTTATAAAAAAATCATGGTCCTGAACCAAATGCAAAGCCAATTAATGTATTCATAATACACCCATAGCCCGAGGGTGTCAAGGGCGTCTGCCCGGGGTTTGAGGACGGGTCCAAAGATGCAGGCACAGCACACAGAGAATCAGGATAGAGCCACCAGTAGTTTATTGCACAACCAGGTAGCACAGCAATGATGACACAAACACAAACACAAACC
>CAAKHB010000033.1:28410-91207 GCA_901007665.1 Aeoliscus strigatus | reverse complement strand
AACACAAACCGAAAATCAGCCGTAAACTAAGGACGCACTGCACCGTGGCGAGCGGGCAGGACACGAACGAGAGAAAACAGAAAACAACCACAAGGGGCGAAAACACGAGACACGAAGAGAACAAAAGGCGCTCCACAAAAACTGGAGGGAGAAACACAGACCGAATAAAACAGAAAGCGCGCACTAAGGCGGAAACCGGGGAACACAACGGAACAAGAGCTAGAGGGCAAACGGGAAGCGACGGACGAGAGTAACAAATGGCGGGAGAGTAAGGCATGGAAGCACAAACAATCTGGCAGTGGGGCGCAGCCAAAGCACGGCTTAAGAGCAGGAGCAATCAGCGCGCCGATGAGAATCAGGTGCGCTGATTGCTCCCAATCAGCCTGGCCACACCTCCACTGCCAAACACGGGGAGGAGAAACACAAGGCAAGAAAAAAAAGAAACTAACACAGACACCAAACCAAAACAGAGAACTCTGACAGAGGGATGAACTGTTAATGACCACAATGGTTTTAGACCTGAATGGACTCCAACTAATCAACTCATACGGCACTTTTCTTTATATGTATCCTTTATAAATAATGCTACTACAAATGGATCTAAATTGACATTTTATGTGCAGATGTTGACTTTCATATCTATTTATTTCCTAGCTGCAGTGCATCAGTGAGTATTTATGGCTCACAGCCAGACTTTGTCGTATATCTTGGTCCACTTTGTATGCAGAGCTGTCCTCTTTTGTGCTCACTAGGGATGTGTAGACATGTCATCATCTGCATCGGATGCCCTAACAAGGTTATGTGTGGGCATGCTTTTACACTGGAGGTTTTTCCTTCTCTTTTTTGGCACCAATCATACAGTAGATACAACACAAGCATAATCAAATTCACGGACATCATATTCACATTCAGACAGTTGTGACTCAAAGGCATCAAATTTAATATTCGCGCGAAAACAACTGTGATTTTCCACATGCGTACAGCCACATGAGTTCAAATACCCATCGCCTTTGTGGATTTTCTCTGAACACACAGAAACAACATAGGTCAAACCAGAAATTACTGACTGAATATAAATAAAATGATCTTTCCATTGAGCTCTTTAGTTTCCACGACAAAGCAGTCACTGACACCTCTTTGTGCATATGAGATAACATGTAGATGTTTTCTTCTTTACTGATGATTTCTACAGAGCTCTTTCTCTGCGAAAGCAGTAATCTGCTAAATGAACCGGGTTCATTCCCAAACATGTTAAACCAAGGATCTTATTTTACTTAGACAGGTACGCAGTTAGAATTGATACTTAAGATTCAGTTCCATAAACTAAATCGGCAGTCTACTTTGAGAACTGATGATGAAAAGCTTGACAGTAACATTGGCACATGAGGACGTCCATTGTTACTGTGTTCTGTGGAGTAAATAAACCTGCTGCTGGAATACATCTGTTACTTCCTCCTATGCCATTTACGGTCCTTACCATTTGTCTTCGTAAGCCATTATTTGGGCTTTTCCATGTTATTTGAGTAAAACAGCTTTGTCTTCTCTGCTGTCAGTGACATTTCTGTATGTTTTAACGTGTAACAAAGATCATGAAAATCTCTCTTTTGGTCGAAATGATCAAAAAGATCGGCTGAGTTTTTTGTTTTTTTTTCAGAAAATGAAAAAAAAACGTATTTCAGTGTTGGTTCATTTCTCTAATTGATTGTGTAACAAATACATGTTTAGTTACCACAAACACAAGTGGCGAGGAGTTTCCAGTGTTCCCACAAGTTCAAGATGTAAAATGGGAGAAGAACAGAGAGGACATGATGAATGATGAATGCACGGTGTTAACGGTCGGTCTAACTGAAAAAACAAACGACACTAAGCAAATAAACATCACTAATCATGTTTGTACTGCAGAAAACCAATCAGCGTCTGTTGGCAGCTGCTGCCGTGAAATTGTCAAGTCGATATTTCATCTTGCTGCTGCATGACAAATGAATAAATTGGTCTTTCAATTGTGATTCAGTAAACTCCACAAACAACATATCTGAACAATCAGCTCAGCCCTTTGCCTGCATCAAAGCATCATTTTGTAATAAAACTGAAAGGCAAAATCAATTCAATAATTGAGCCACAAAGTAGGATGGAGTGAAAACGTGAAAACATACAGTCTCCAGTACCCGATTCAAGATCCATATATTTAGAGAAAGACACATTCACATACTGATGCACAAAGCACCCTCTGGTGTTTCAGTGAGCTGCAGCAGGTGTTCCAGTAACTGTAATATCAATACCATTCACATCAATGTAAGATCAGAGACACGTTAGAGCTGAGATGAAGCACTGATGTACAAGGCTACATGGCTGAGGGATATTTTTTTTCTCTCTAATCTGCAAAATAGCCAAAATTCCACACAAGAAATGACACAGTCTCTCGGTGATGAGACTACTTTCTCTTTGCTCACATTCAATGGAAAAAAGCCAATCACTGACATGTTTTAAACTGACACGAGCAGCCATTACTCCTCGCATTACAAGTGCAAACATATGCAGCTCTACACCTCCATGCTCTCTGCTCTCCATGATGACCTGTGCCTCCTCTGATCTGAGCTCCATCATTTATGTCTTTCCAGAGATCCGTGAGGCTTTTAAAGTGTTTGACCGAGATGGAAATGGCTTCATCTCCAAGCAGGAGCTGGGCATGGCCATGCGCTCGCTGGGCTACATGCCCAACGAGGTGGAGCTGGAGGTGATAATCCAAAGACTGGACATGGATGGTAAGTTTGTCTCTCGCTCGCTGCACATAGTCCCAATGCATGGACGCTGCACTCAGTAACATCATGTCTGTACCTCTTTTACCAGGTGATGGTCAGGTGGGCTTTGAGGAATTTGTCACTTTGCTTGGTCCAAAACTCTCAGCTGCAGGAATGCCTGATAAGTTTCATGGAGCAGACTTTGACTCTGTGTTTTGGAAGGTACATTCAACATGTAACCCAGGTCTAAGTAGCTTTGGCAGTTTTAAGTTGACAATGAGACTTAGTGTACTAATTTACTACCAAATACGACTTTATTGTCCGCTAATGTTCTCTGTCTCCCCAGTGTGACATGCAGAAACTGACGGTGGATGAGCTCAAGAGCCTGCTGTATGACACTTTCCATGACCACCTCACGATGAAAGACATCGAAAACATCATCATGACTGAGGAGAGCCACCTGAACAGCCCTGAGTGCCATGTGGATATTGACAGTATGTTACATCTCATCACACAGACATTGTTTAAAGTCTTCTCCAGCAATGGAATGTGCTAATGTGTTTTCTGTATCTTCGCAGCAAGCCCGACACAACAGGAAAAACATACATGTGTGCGTAAAAGCCTGATTTGTGCCTTTGCCATTGCTTTCATCATCAGCGTTATGCTCATTGCAGCTAATCAAATGCTTCGAAGAGGAATGAAGTAGACAAATGTGTCCAACAAGGAAGTCAAGGATGGACTTTGAGAAAATATAAGAAATATATATTTTTGTTCTGTTTGTTAGTTGTTTTCAAAATTCTGGCCAAAACAAACTCACAGGGACACTTTCATGGCTTCTTTTCCCCCAATGAAAAAAAAAGTTCCCGAAAAGTCAAAGGAAATAGAGAAACAGAGAAACATATCTGGTACAATGTGAATATACTTGACCTAAATTTATAATACTACAACATAAGCGTAGTATTTAACGTTTACATTTTTGTCAGATTTGAGCTTTACAACTGTAGCATATGATATAAGCAGTGACAATAGCTGCTTCCACCATATCAAAACAATTCCTGTCACTGACATCCACGACGCACTCGCCAACAAAATAGACCGTTAATTCTTGTGTGAAGATGTTACAAAATATGGTTCATCCCCTCAGGATCATTTATAAAACATATTAACTGATGACCTACGTAGTGGCTAGTATGTAGTTAATGACGTGTCCAAAACCCATGAACCAGCAAACCTCATCTGCCTCAGGCAAATACTCTAGCAGGCTGACATGCATGGATCAGCATGTTGCCATGCAAACATGAACCGATGCTACGCAAAGAGCTGCTAACATGGATGCAGACACTAAAGGTGCTCACAGACTCCAGCGTACCGTGAGCGGAGCGGACTCCGTGCGGAATGTCTGCAGTCATCAGTGCTTCCATAGTCGAGCACACTGCCACAGAGTGGTTTGTTGTGAAATTTCCGTTAAACCCTACATTCCCCACAAGCCTTGGACGTCGTTTACATTTTTTCTGGCATGCATCCAACACCCAAACGTACTCAGGCGGAACTTACACGGGATCAGATTCTGCAAAGGTCTGCGCAGATTCAAGCAGAACGCACGACAAGTACCGCAAGACAACGAGGTAGCGCGACAGTCATGAGACATCGTGTGTAAACAACAACAAACAAGAGCGAGGCTTCATTTCCTGATTGATGCTTCAGTTTTCATCAGCTTTCACTATCACACATTCCTCCTCGATCACAAATGGCAGCAATTTGTCTTTTCTGATGTTGTGTGTATAAAATTGAATATTATACTGTGCTTCTCCACTTCCAGGATAAACCTTATCTCGTCTACGACGTGCGTTGTGTACATGTATCGATGGTTGTTGTTTCATTTTGAAAATCGACCGGATTCGCTGTGTTCTATTGTGTGTAAACTGCAGTCTGAGGAGACTGCTGCTGAAACGCTCTGATTGACTTGAATGGCTGCGATCCCAAGTGGAGCCGCGACGCAGCTGCTTCCAGTGTGAAGGTGCTCACAGACTCCAGCATACTGTTGGGGGAGCGGACTCTGCGTGGAATGTCCACAGTCATCAGAGCTTCCATGGTCGAGCGCTCGGCCGCATGGCAGTTTCCTGTGAAATTTCTGTGAAACCCTACATTTCCCACAATCCTTGCACGTTCATGTGTCCAAAAGAGCTGGACTCTGCTCCGCATACTGATGTCAGCGGAGCAGAGTCCAAGCCGATGTTGCGGTTGACAGGCCCGTGCACACAAAGTTGTACATTTTATGACCACGCAGACTCTGCTCCACGCACTGGTGTCAACAGAGTGTCCTTAGGACACATCACAGAAAAATGTAAAGAACGTCCAAGGGTTGTGGGAAATACAGGGTTTCACGGAAATTTCACAGGAAACTATTTTGTGGCAGTCTGCTCGACCACGGAGGCTCTGGTGACTGCAGACATTCCACAGGGAGTCTGCTCCGCTGACGGTACGCTCGAGTCTGGGAGCACCTTTAGTCTTGTCTGAACTAAGTGGAAGTTGTGCGAAGCTTTAGGACAGTGCACATGATGTCCTAGGATTATGCATACTCATCTACTTCATCAAAAGCTAAATGTTGTATGAACTATAGATGGTATAATTCTGTAATATATATTATTCAAATAAAATTCAAATCACAATAGGCTTAGAAACACAACGCAGAGTGGTACTAAGAACCTGGCGATTGGAATAAACTGGTGAACAAGCACATTGGCAGCGAACAGGGAATCTTAACTCCTATTTAAAGGTACGATACTTACAAAAGTCAAATATCAGAGAATGCTGAGTGTATGCACTTCTACAACACCAAGTTCACACTCCGCCTGTTGTTGGGTCATTTTTATAGCCCGCACAGAAATGAAGTCATACTGTGGAAAAAAAACTGAGAAGCTGTGTGACCAGAACAGCCAGCTGTGAGCAATTTCAACCTTACTGAAGTGTACAGTCAATGACAAAACTGGATTTTTATTGAAACAGGTGGAGAAAGTGAGTAGGCAAGAACCCATCTGACAGCTGCATGTACATCAAATAAGACGTCATGGCGTACAGTGTTTGTGAGATCAGATCTTGATCATACATCTTATGTATGTGTATCAATAATTATGCAATTCGTAAAGTGATCAGTGCAAAAACACTTGACATTTTCCTTCAAATGTCTGTTATTGTGGACATGCAAGCAACACTGAGTACTTTGCAGTATGCTGTGAACACTAGTTTAACATATCCTCATTTTCTGGCTTTTACATGAACCACCAAAACAACTTCTTATTTGATGGGTATATTTTTGTACGGACACATTCATGTATGGAATGTCATCATGAACATAGCAGAATGTTTTATAAAAAATAATTAAATGGACCAAAAACTGTATTAATTAACTTGCACTTATATTTGCTTCACTTTTCAGGTTCATTGTCCAAATGTATTTTCATTTGTTCTATTTTCATCAAATGTATCATATGTAGGACAAAGATTACACTCCTAAAATCATTTTGATCATAAATCATGATCTTGTAAATTCTAACAGTTTATGAACGAACTATTTAGGCAACACTGGCTCTGTGTGTGAACATATGATTCATGTGAATGTAGGAATTGTACCAGAAGTTGTCTTTTGGCATATAAACAAGTACTGTGTTTGTTGATGAATTGTCTTAATTCAGATTTGGACTGTAGTTGTCTTCTGCGGTGCCTTGTCTGCGGTGTCATTTAAAATGACTTGTCAGTAATAAAGCAGCAATAGCTACTTCTGTATAGCTACTTCTCTCCCCAAATCATGCTCGAGGTTTGTGTGAATGTTTATTGTATCATTCAGTAGTGAAACATTTCTTGTACTTTTACCGTCTAAACAGAGAGTTACTGTGCCTGTAAAGATAACTGCAATAATTATATCTTCATGTAAGTGTCTGGATGCATGTGGTCAAATAAAAGCAAATGGCATTAAAGTATTAAAAATGAGCGGCTGATAGTTTCCTCTTTACAAATGTCTCATTAAAATGAGTGACCTGTATAAAAAGAGGTGTGGTATCGACACAAAGAACAAGGAGGATGACAAGAAGCAGGTTTGTATTCAGCCATTTAAAAATGGCTGACCGTTTAATACTGCTGTGATACTTTCTATGAGATCAAAGTAATTAATTCCCTTTAATAACTGTATATAAAACAAATCCAATGTGGACTTTACTTAGAAATAATAAAACCACTAATAAATCACTACATAATCTGAAAAACGGACTCACAAACACTCAGGAAAAGCCCTTTTCACACATTACCACATTATCCTGTCATTCTGCCTTCGATTAATATCACATATGTATTCCACAGGATTAAATCACAAAGTTAGTATGTTTCAACTCCATCCTGTGTTCACTGTGACTTTCCACCCACCTGGGGGAGGAGGGTGAAGTGAGGGTGGAAGGTCTGAAATGGCGAGGAGCTCTTGAGGTATGATAAATTCAGGTAGGCCTTCTTCAGTGTCTTCTGTGAGTTTGAGATCTCTGGGGAGGTAAATAATTAAAGAGTAAAATTCTGAGTGGAAAATCGAGGCCATTAGTCACGCTAACCATGTGAAAGTTCATACCCTTTGCCACCGAAGGCAGCTCGCTTCTTTTCCCTTCGAGAAAGCCATTCTTCAATACTTGGCTCTGGCATCTTTCTGTCCTCAGTGCCCTCCCTGCATCGTTTTTCCTCTAACAAGAGACAAAAGCTTTTACTTCACCCAGCAGTTATTCTAATACAATTTACAATACAGCCGGGATTTGTGTAATTTGCAAACTTATTCCAGGGAGTGTGTGCCATTTGTCTGTTCAATAGCCATCCTCTGTGCTGACCCTTCATTGAAAATGGCATTTGTTTCTCTCGGTTGCCAACAGTCTTTTTCACATGAATACTGACACTTGACTAATACCTCACAAGTTGAACATTGATAAATGTGCGAATATTAGAAATTCAACTGTGCTAATAGCTGTAGTTGTAGTTGATGTAGTGCTCCCAACTTGATTCTTGTCAAAAATGCTTCCTGTGTATTGTATTTATATTGTATTATACAACACTGATCAAAACCAAAATGGTCTGGGGGGCTAATATCATCAGTGAAGCACTTGACATTTACCTCCAATTCAAATTCAGCTTACCTTCCACTCTACTTCTTAAGTGTAACATATCACCTTCTGTCATGTGAGAGAATCTGCAGTTTGGGCCAAAATCACAAATCCCTAAAGCAGCAAAAACAGGAAGACAAAATATATATTAACCGGAATGCCTTTGCATTGATTCCATATGAGAGTTGACAGGTTGATACCTTTTTGAAGAAATTTTCTACAGGGTTTCTTTGCTTGTTCGTCCTGTAGAATAGCAGAACAATCTATAAAAAATGTTTAAAAATCATTAGCACAATTGTCCATGATAAAGTAAATAGTTGAACAGGTTCATATGGAATGAGACCATTAATCCTCACATCACAAGTCGTCTTGGATTTAAAAATTAAAATGTTATGGAATGTAATTCAGTCCAACTACATCTGTGTGGTCTTAAGAAGAAGAATCTCACCTCTGAAATGGTCAAACCAGGCCTTTTTAGCTCTGTGATGCTGCACACCACTGAGATGTTTCTTCCTGTTGTGCATGTTGTCCTGAAAGGATCGGTCGCAGTAGTCACAGTAGTATCTCTTGCCCATGTTGTGAGTGTCTTGTTTCTTAAAAACAAGAAAAAAAAAACATGTAAACCTCGGCAAAACAGTTGAGACAGACACTGTATTTTAATGGACATCATGGTAAGAGTATGTAGACAGATGAAACGGATGACTGTGTTGGTTCTGTTTCCATGTCGACATGATTCCCTGTATATCAAACACCTGCAATCCCCATCTAACCCAATGACGACAAGTCTTCTGATATGATTGTCCTGATTTCTGTGCAGTTATTTCAGCTGCATTTACCAGCCACGTTCGACGTGTAAAGCAGATTAAGCTCAAGACAATGAGTTGTTACATGACTGGAGGCTAAATGAGACACAACGACACTGCTTTACTCATATCTACAAGATACTAGTGTCATTTCAATTATTATACGAATTTGAAGCAGCAGTTTTGTATACTGCAGCGGAGAAAGAGTGTAAATACCGCTTCATCTTACCTTTGGTAGTTTTAACTAGTTGGCTCACAGCGCCAATGTCTCAGTCCTCCGTTGACCGCACCGGTTTGAGGCGATACCGAAACGGTGCTTCCGAGTGAACCTTGTTTCAAAGCAGAAGACAATGGCGTTTGTAGAGAAACTGTGTTGAAAGAATAAACACAGCTATGCTATCACTCTTCTAACAGAGCAAGCGTTCAAGACCATTCCTGTTTCGAGTGTAAATGTTATCGCTTCCGGTCCTGCGCGCTCACTCCGCATTGACTACCAAGATGGCGCTGATGAGGTCCGCGTACAATCTGCTCTTCAGAAGAACGTCCACGTTCGCTATAACCATCATGGTTGGAGCTGTCTTCTTCGAACGACTATTTGATCAAGGCGGGGACGCGATATTTGAGGAACTCAATCGCGGGGCAAGTATCCTGGTGCATGTGTATGCGCTAGTTTAGTCCTGACCTTGTCGTGCTAATGCTAGCTTAGCTTACCTGAGCCTCCACGTCCTTTCGATGCCAACGTATTCATCTCTGTGTGGCTTTATGTGTGAAATGTCTAATGGAGTATATCTGTATGATATTGTAGAAACTATGGAAACACATTAAACACAACTATGAGAACAAGGGCGAGTAACAGGACGCAACCCCGTCCATGACCCACCCTCCCTGGACTTCTCACCTGAGACAAGCAGCAGTCAACCGGGACTGATACCATCAGAGGTCCAGTGTGAGCGGAGTGACTGTCCAGACCACCATGAAGATGGAGCAACACTTCCTGTTATCTTGTCTCCCCGTTCCAGTCATTTGTAATGCCTTCCTTCTCCTCAAATGTTGTTAATGATTAAATTAAACGTGTTCACTGTCGTAAAGTTTTGACTCATCATTCCTCTCATAGTATTTAGTTTGTATTAGTACACCCATGACACCTCTCAGAGCAGAGTCTGCCAACAGTGCTATGTTCAAATGGCTACATGATGTCATTTGAATGAATTGAGCAAACACAATCATACTTTGTTGGAAAGTGAAAATGCTGCATGTTGGATTTTTCGCTGCAAGCTGTAAGATTGCTAATTTGTATTCAGATTTTCTACTATTACTGTTACAATATCTGATATATACTGTGGAAAAACACGACCATGATTAAGGGAATAGGCATGTTTTTGATGATCAGAATTACCTTAAGTTACTTAACAGGGCATGGATGGCAGTTTGGAACAGTATGATGTCTCTAAGTGCTCCCATACAGAATCATTTATTTGGAGGCAAAATAATCTTTCAAGCCATAAAAGTCATAATTTGTATTGCAACAAATCACAGGTTATCTCATGATGCCGAGCAAGCTGTCTATTCTAATAGTAAACAGTCGTTCAAGTTGACCAACAGTGTGATACGATGACATGTCATTGAGGTGAGCAAAAAACATGTAGAGTTCTCCGACATATACAGTACTATGGGGAGCAGAGCCAAGTTAAAATGGTTGTATTGTGTGTCAGACTCTAACAATTATTGTCAGTAGTCGGTACAAAACATCTTTTAACCAACCCCAAAGTCTGGTGAGCCATAGATTCACACCCATCTCTGATAAGTACTGTATTTCTGGTGTGAGCATTTTTCTACAGATTGTTGTGAATTTGGGATCAATGTCCTTCCTCATGTTGTACCCCAGGATGGCAGAGTCTCCAACTGGCTGCCAGGGTCGAAATT
The DNA here is from genome assembly GCA_901007665.1 of Aeoliscus strigatus. NCBI lineage: Eukaryota > Metazoa > Chordata > Actinopteri > Syngnathiformes > Centriscidae > Aeoliscus > Aeoliscus strigatus. The sequence continues at coordinate 80,614 of CAAKHB010000033.1, read as the reverse complement.
GGCTGTCTCGGATCTGTTGGGCCTCAACTGGGTCTCCTCCCTCGATGCAAATGGCCCTCATTTGATCATTTCTTCTCCTCAACTCCCTTACCTCTTTTTTCATTCTTTCTGTCCCGTACTCCTCCACTCTTCTCCAGAAGGTGGCATTGAAGTACTGATAGAGTCTCCAGTCAGCCCCGTTCCACTGCATAGCTTTGGCTCTCAGCTCTGAGGTCAGGCGTGATACCGATGAGCCTTTGCGAGCATTGAGCTTAAAATACAAGATGTCATCCATCGTCCAACACAGTGTGTCCTTCAGCAGAATAAGAGACTCCTCAAAATATTCTGCTATGAGAACCAGATTAAACTGACTGGATAAGTTATGAATAAATGTCATCACACGAGGATCATCGGCCTCCAGGTTGTTGTCGAGACCAAAATCAAAGAAGAGCAGATTTCTCAGGTAAAAGGAGTTGTAAGCTTCTGGACTGTAGACATTCTGAGGCTGATATAGAAACTCAGCCAGTTTGTTCTTTCCGCTGATCCTCCAGGTGAGGGGCACGGCTCTGCTGTAGTAGTGGAAGGCAGACTCAAACAGGTCCACGGGGTTACGTAAGATGGTGAAGTACACGGTATCTGGGGGCAGGAGCTTGGAGACCTCTCCATGGTCAAAGCGCATGTGGTTACAAACAATGTTAAAACACTCTCCAGGTTGGTAGTCCTTCACCTGGGTGCACAGGAATGATGATGGGTAGAAGAAGTCATTGCGTCCATCAGGGAAGGCAAATTTAAGATTGTGCTTTTCTCCAAAGCGGAAGAGGATGTTGAGTATTGTGCTACTGGCGGTTTTATGAGTCTTCATGAACATTAGGTTCCTTGTGGGGCTGCACTTCTCGGACTTTGTGCTGTGGTAGGGTTTTTGCTTACTTGCCATCATGAGTGGACATGTGTCTTCCTTAGAGCCACTGAAAATAAGTCAGAAGAGGACAGATTAACTAATAATTTTTTTATGTCAATATAATCAAAGACCACGGTTTACACTGTTTGTATTTTGTTAGTATAGAGGTTTTTTTGTATTTTTTGTATCCAAATTTCCCCTTGAGGGGCCATGAGGTTCTGAACTGGAAAAATGCCTTTCTATTCACAGTAAATAATATGAATTGCTTATTTATCATCCATATGTAGGTTTCTTTACCCTATCTTCACTGGGGCTGGGTTTGACAAGCAGTACATCACCAGCATGACGCTGGTCAGTAAAATCCACAAAATCAGTCTTCGTCTTGTATTTGTGCGCATATTTACTTTGAGCCAAGGCATTATCGACACCCCAAAGGGAACCTGAAAGTAAATTGAAAATAAACATTGTGGAAGCATAAGGAGCACATCGTAGACAATGTTTTTTTTTTTCTCTCCAATATTCATAGAACAAACAAGCTCAAACAAACAAGGTGCTCATAGTCATCTGCAGTAACTCTTGGACACAAGGTACAGTACATACCTTCATCTCATTTTCATCCACCAACAGATTGGGGTTGAATATTTAGTGTTTCTCACGGCTAGAACAATAGAGTAAAACACATTGTGTGATTAAATACAAAAATGAACATGGGAATACAAAAGAGATGCGTAAGTAGATAAAGACCAGAACTGCTGTGTCAAACAGCGCCCACATGTTTACACTTTAAACATGTTTATGGTTCTTAAATTAGCTAACAAATAGAGTGCATAATCCAAGTAAATCATATCAAGCTGTTCTAGGACTCACTGTAAAGATTTTCAAGTGAAAATACAAATATTCCAAATACAAATATTCCTGATAATGCTAAGTGTCAGATATTGCGGTGTGTGACAGCTGAGGTATGTACACACAATGCACTTTCACCACACGAGACCACACGTGCCAAACACAATACACCAATATCTTTCAAAATTCATAACCGTCTGGTTTCATTTATTAAGAAAGTAAACAAGGAGTGTGAAATAAAAGGAAACAGCTTTAATTACCTGCAGGTGACAACATCGGTCGTTCCAGGTTGTAGACTTTCAACAAGAAAAAACTGATGTGTGTGTGCTACAGACGCTCTGGTGTCACGTATCATTGGCTGTGAGAACTGATGAATGTCAGAGATAAACTCTCCTCCCACAACGTGGGAGTTAATTTGTCAAACCGCAGATTGTTGAACATCACCCTCTCCTCAACAGTCGTGGTCCTAATGACCAGCACTCCTGCCAGCAGAATGAAGAAATCTGATTGTGTGAAGTGACTCATACAAATATAAAGATTACATCATTTCTGTATCAAAGTTTATGTCTCACCATTTTTTTTTCACAGCTTGCTTGACTTGTCACTCTCAGGGTTATGTTCATTTGTCCCTGGGGGGCCCTAAGACTGCTGAACATCACTGTCACTCCTGAATTTCCAGTACATAACGCTGTGAATATCTTCACAAATACAAACGCAATCAGGATGTTTCAAGGCAGGGGACACAGCAACAAAGTGCTTTGATAAGAGATGTACATGTATGTACAGTACACTATCTGTGCCATATGTACTGCAAACAATATGAAACATTGATTGTTCCTTTTCAGACAAGCTCTGAGACTCAAAGCATGGTAGTGTTTCAGGAGCACGGCCTCTATCACGACACAAACAACTGCTTGTACAAACTCTTTAAGACGTACATTAAAAAGGAGTTTTTTTAAGCACAACGGCTCCTGTAAGCGTTGTAATAAAGTAATCCAATTAAATGTGCAGTGTTTGAACACACATATAAAAAATATCATATACTACTTTTATTTTTTAGGTTCGGTTGTCTTGTCTCACTCTCAAGGTTATGTTCATTTGGCAAAGGGTTTGTCAGTGGCCCTTGGTGATTGCATTTACGTCAACCATGAGATAAGCTCAGTCACATTTATGCAATGTCTTTCAGGCAGTAGGCAGTCCCCACCAAACAACAAGATACAGAATTCTACAGTCAAGTATTGTTAATGAATGCCTGTTTCCAATATTTACTACTGAATACATGTTTCTTTTTCAATTAATTATTTTAATCAATAAAATGCACACATATCTTACAATTGTACAAAATATGTTTGATTGTAACAAGCAATGACTGAAACAACAAACAAAAAGACGCATGTAAATAAATGAAAATTTTGACTTACAAAGTTTCATTGTTAAACGTTCTAAAATGTGATTATATACAAGTAACATTAAAATCAACTATTTTACCGAAATCAGGTTTCCCAGGGGCAATACCAGCCATTATGACAATTATTAATTATTATTCTGAACTTCAAAGACCAAAACAAACAAATTATGAAACCATTCCATATAAATGCATGTCAAATGACAGGAACTGTCCAACTTTCAATACTTTCAAAGGCTGCAGGCATTGAAACCTGAGATTCTGACACAACCGGTCCACGTTTCTGCAACAACAAACTGAACACCACATGCTGTGAACACTCTCTTGGGCATTTGTTTGTGCTGTTGAGGGCGTTAAGCTGACCATCAGCTTACCACAATAAATCACATCATTTTATCTGCTCTTCAGAAAATGGGATTGTCTATTTTTTTTGCTGCATACACTGTACAAGCACATAGATAAAGCCTCATTTGTCAAACTAGATAAATACAAATGACACATAAATATCAATCAGTATGTTAAAATAATGAACAAGCATTTGACATGGGTCCAAAAAGTTCCAGTTCCACTGTTGCATTAATCTTATGGAAACAATCAAAAGGCACTTGGTTAAACTTGTGTACTGCTGAACAAAAGAAAACATACTGTATGTAGCAACTTTTCCACAGAGTAGAGTCTTTTGTACAGTTGAGGGTGTGATATTTCCAGGACTACAGATACTCACGGTCAAGTGCAGGCGCCATCAGCTCAAGGAGCAGCCCTGATCTTTGAAAGTACAGATTTCTCCATCTGCGTGCAACAACTACCGCAGACTCAGAATGTACTCAAAGTCTCAGAAAAACCGTGGAGGATACACAAGGACCATACACACCCAATATCACTGGGTACATAAACCAGTGTTGGCAAACAGGCCAATCACTTGTCAACTGTCAGCTGACACATATTTGTCTGTTGTATGTACAGCTCCACAGCACTGGTAAATCCACTTTAAACCCCCCACGTAGCCAAAGTATCACATGAGAGCAAACATACAAACCACATGAATACTTGACAGTATATTGAAAACTTTACAGAACTATTAAGAAATGGAGATTTATAGTTAGCAGGTGGCGGTACCATGACTGTTTGCTAACAGAGCAATTGAACTGGACAAGTTCTTTCCTGTGACTCAGTAAGCAGGCTGGTAGAAAATCTGCCCACCCAGCAACCTTCGTTTAAGCTCCTTCCATAGCAGGCTGCGCTCTTGCTGGGCCCCCTTCATGAAGCCACGGTTCTCTTGAGCGCGGCGAGAGAGATAAGGAATAACCTCATTGACAGGGCCATATGGAACATATTTGTAGACTGGGAAACCGGCTTGACCTGGGTTTTCAAAGGAAGGAGGAGGAACACCGTCGACAGAGTCAGTAAAATAATCAAAGTCAAATAAAGTCAAATAAAAAATACAGCAGCTATTCTGCATTACTCATGAAGGCGAGATGAAGAAAATCTGGCCCCCGTGCTGTTTACATCTGGATGCACAAGACATTCAGACAGCAAACTGGAAAGTCGCAAAGTGATAAGAAATATATCTATAATTTGTACACTATCACATAAAATGGAATAGAATAAATCTTTATTGTCCATCGAGGTGCAAAAGTGTCTTTGGCTCATCAACACAGACAACGCTATGCACACATGCAGAATCGCGTAACCGCAATAAAGGCACAGTAAACACAGTAAAAAGACAAGTGGAAATTTAAAAAAAAATTAAAAATCAAAGTAGTTGGTTTATTAACTGTGAAAAGTCAGCTGTAGGAAAGAATGTGACCTGAACAAATACTGTCATGAACCCAATAGTTCACAGACATCTCTGATCAAAATGACATTTAAAAGAAAATGAAGGGCAGTAGTTTCAAATATATCAACGATGTCTATAGATTTTTTTCAAAGGTCAGTGTCTTCCCAGCACAGAAGAGCTGATAACCACTGTTTTTCAGTGGACACATGACTATATGATGTAAACCTGTTTACTTATGTACTGGAGCTGTGTGGAACATACCTAGTGGGAAGCTGATCTGGTCACACATGCCCAGCAGCTGTCCAAAGTAAACTTTATTCTCAGTGGGGGAAAGGGCCATCTCATTCATCCTGAAAGAAACAAATAAATCAAGTTCAAAGACTGTTATATAACTACAGCTGGCGTAGGGCTGGGCGATATGGACCAAAAGTCATCTCTCAAATGAATATATCCATATATGAGAGCAAATGTTGAGTCGACGTCAAAGCCAAATGTGACATATCTCAGGTAGTTTTATTGAAACCGGTTATTTCAGTGAACAAAATCAAATAAATCAATAATAAACAGTACTTCTCTAGTGTGAATTTCACGGTCTCTTCGTTGTGAGTTGCGACCATGATATTTGCTCTTCGACTGTGGTTGATGTCGTCCAGTATGTACTCCAGACACCTGCTCAAACAAGAGGCATTAGGTTATGTCATGTTCTGGCTGAATCCCAAGTCACATTGAAAACTATTTGAGACTCACTTGTGATACATCCTGTTTGTGGCCTCGTAGTCTGGGTTGATCGGGTCTTCGTAGCCAATCTCTTGGGCCCTGGCTCTTTCCTGGTACATGTAAGCACCACGAACCAGCTTGGCACCAAAGAACCAGCCCTCCCGTCGTGACAGCTCCACATCCAAACTTACATTTTCATAGGCTTCCTACAAGTATTAGTGGTTTTAACAAGACAGATGGATTCATCACACATTTAATCTTTTAAAAAATGGTGTAGCAGCTGTTGTTATCTCATGATACTTGCATATCAAATATTCTAAAAGAAAGCCAACATTCACATTAGCAAGTTCTTAACTATGGAGGCACGGTAAAGTGTTACATTTTCATTGAGCCATGAGGGATAAAATATCAAAGCCTTGTCACATTGCTCAGTTCCTGACACACACACTCCCTTTTGCATGTGTGTGAGGCACAAGAAATGCGTGTAATGAAACCTGAGGCCCTCAAAGTAACTGCTGGAATGTGCAAGCCCTTTAACTTCCACCATCGTCACGCATTTGTTTTTTTTGCCTACCAGGCAAACTTGAATATTCATGTTTTTGCGATTCAAATTATTAAAATGAAAATGGAAAACATGGAAGTTTTAAAGTATCTTTCATTGGATATGAGAGACTCAGTTATGGCTACAGTCTGGAAACTGATTTCAAACATGTAATTATCACTCCTGCTGCAGTCTTGTGTATGTTGGATCCAAACAATGTGATCAAGTTTCTTTCTATACACAGACAGAAGCTGAATGTGTCTTATAGGCACACAAGTGGTTAGGGTTGTAATCCAGTTTATAGTTTCTTTTCCCCCATGTGAAACCTATCTTAAATCTAAATCTTTCAGCGCTGCCACCTCTGCTTTAAGTTCAGCTCTGGTGTCTGCTCCAGTGCGTGGAGAAATAGGAAGTCCAACTGCACCAAATACAAGACGGCATCCAGTCTATGACTCTAAATACTGGACTTCTGTTCTACTTAAGTCTACACCGCTCACATCGCCCACACTCTGCTGTCTAATCCCCCAGTGGAATGTGTGGGGCTGGCGTCACGTTATATAATGGAGTTTTTCGGTTTGTGGTGTACTATCGGAAGAACTGTGGGCTCACCTTGAGGTAACACTGAAAAGTGTTGAAGATGATTGGCTTTTCCCTGTTGAACTTTCTCTGCATTTCCAGAGTCAGGCGGCTAATGGCTGGTTGGAAGTACGTCTGCTCTGCGTCGACCATGAGCCGTACCCCGTTCTCCATGGCGTGCTGGAACACAGAGACAGTATTCATAGTTGGATTCTGTTCCGGTTCAATTATCAGAGTGCAATTTAGATATGAGGTCTATAGGTTTAAGTATGAAATACTTGTTGAGCATTGTTGTGTTTCTGCTCATAATCTTTTGTAAAATGACACATTTTGTTTCTGGGTGTTTTATTTTCACCTTGGCCAGAACATCCATTCTTTGCAGCATTCTCTTCATCTGTCTCTCCTCCTCAGCAGTAAACATTTTCAACAAAGGTTCCAGCTGACCCGTCTGCACAGCAAACACACAGACAGAGGAGAATGGTTTGGCAGGATAAACCCACAGATGATATCAGTCAGCAGGGAAAAGGCTGGGTTGTTGGGAGGGTTGGAGCATCATGAGTCCCTCTGGCAGTTGTTCCCTGTGTCCTGTTTCAGAGAGGGCACTGACAGCTTAGAAATACACTGGATGTTCTGGAGCAGCTCATTTTCACCAAGGGCCACATCAGCATAATGGTTGCCCTCAAAGGGCCTCAGGCAACCGTAAAACCTTTAGACTTTTTTAAGATGATCAGGTTCTCTGTGGCAGGCCACATTTGGTCCGCAGGCCTTGAATTTGACTCATGTTCTAGAGGACCTGGACTTTATGAAGAAAATAATGTGCATGTACTATGTCTTTTAATATAAAAATGGATTTAAATGATCAAATACTATAGTATGTTATGCTTGTACATGACAAAAAAGATCTTATCTATATCTTATCTCAATCCTGAAAAGCTCCTTTAATTGTTGTTTATTATCTGTATCTTGTACTTATAAAGATAAAAAGGCACAGTGAGTAGTACACAAAGTCCTACTTAGAATCCGGTAGCCTTTTGAGCTACAAAGAATCCTCCCCCTTCCCTTTTACACTCACAACAACAAGACATCGCTCACCTCAAGATTTGGCACCATCATAAGGCTGGAGATTTTGGTCGTATCATTTATCAAACTGTTCCAGTCCAGCAGGTCTATTGTTCTGGAGATAAGATGTGACACTCAACATGAACATGAAGACACAACGTCAAAAAAAAATGTTCTAATCAGTTGACGTGTGCAACAGTATTAACACTGCATGAGTATACACTTGTACTTTTGACTAATAAGGGACTGTCTTACCCCGACAACCCCAGTTTCTCTCCAGTAAACCAGTTTTCAATGTCATCCTTGGGACCAACACCCAGCTTAGCTAAACTCTCCTATGAAGAAACAGAAACAGAATGAATGCAAGCACAGAACATGAGCTCTGTTTGGGGTGACGACTCTGACTGAACTGGATAATGTGACAAGCAGAAACAAAGGAGGATTGAAGAAAACACTGGAGGCTACCAAACACACCTTAAGTTCTTCCAGCTCCAGTTTTTGTTCCAAAACTGTCATGTCAGATTTTCCTTGTTGTGCTGCCAGGAACTTAAAGAACCGTTTCCATTTGACCAAGACCTCTGAAAACTGCAGCTGTTCAAAAACACACAAGCCGTCAATAACAAAAATGACACTGTTAGCTAAATAACCACTGTCAGCTGACACATTTGTCAGATTATGGCTGAAAGTTTCTTTCCTGCCTGCATATTCAAATTAAAAGACAACCGCCATGGTTTTATAATTGATATATACTCATGCTTTAAAACTGCTGCTCTCACTTGGCACTGACTTAAAGCCATAAAAACATGACAACACTTTAATTTCCCCAAACAACCTGTAATAAAGCAGATAAAGTGTTGTGTTACCAAGTAGTGCTAACGTTTGCAGGTAAACACAACTCACACCGTTATCAACATTGAAGACTGGAAGTCAAACTCACAAGGAACTGAGGGCGTCCCAGAGCTGTCATTTTGATAGCAGAAAACCCATCTGCAGAAGCTCCCCCTGACGTGCAAAATATAGATAAGATTGTGAATATGCATATCACTCTGTCTGTGACCTGGTGAGGAACTTCAGCAACACTGCAAATGTTCTGTAGTGTTGCTGTTGTTTTTTACAGTTAGGAAATAGTGCAGTCGTGGACAGAGGGTCAATGTTTGGATCCATTTCAGAGCTGCTGTAGACTCCAATAGATCCTTTAAAAACAAACGAGAACAGAAGCTCTCTGCCTACGTACCTGAGGCTTTTATGCAGTTTATGAATGTCTCCATTTGCTGGTCACATTTGGCCTCGTCTGCGTAGAAGTAGGTCCGTGCCCCGGTCACACCTCCGCGTCTGTCCCCAAACTGACGATGGGCCTTGTACTTGCTCTCACGATGATCAGCTGGAGTGAGTTGTTATTTGACTGTAAGTGTAATATTCTAACAGAAAAAAAATACTCAAGACTACAATTTTCAGAACATGTTCTTTTCTTTAAAGATACACTATTTTCTTACACCAGGTACAGGGTTTTCCCCACACATTTTCATTTCAGTTTGACTTTAACTTGTTAGTGTCCCAGAGGACAACTTGGTTGCAGTGATCACGCAGGAGCAAGAACATACAAACATGAATATGAAAAAGGCCGAGAGATTTAGGACACATATGAGGGGCAGCATGTTTAACTGCTACAGTTACAAGTGCACAATAGCTTAAATGCAAGGTATCAGCCTAACATCTAGAAAACAGTACAATCCAGAAGATACAGCAGCAATATATTACGTATGCAGAGATTAAAGTGCAGAGAAAGAGAGGGTGGGTGACTGCCCAGATGCTCGGAAATACATTACAAGACATGCTACAATGTCTCATTGTATGCAATGGACCATAAATCATAAAACAACCGCGATAAAGTCGTTGAATCAATATAGAAATATAGAAACAAAACTGAGGCGAAGGCCAAGCCCAGAGGGAAATAATCTGCATTCATCATACAGAGGATATAAATCATATAAATCTGTAAACTACTGTACCTCGGTACTTGTAATCGGGTACAATATCTACACATTGACATTCCCTGTGTTTACAACTATGTCAAATCGACAACCATCATTCCACTAGTTCTTGACGAGACCTGTGACCAACCCCTTTGGGAGACAATGACTATTACAGTTTGCAGCCGAATGGCAGATTTCAAGTTAAAACTACCGTAATTCATGACAGGGCATGTGAATGAGTTCTGGAACAAGGTGCTGTTGACAGGACATTATTAATGCTGTAACACAATCTGAGCTTCTTCTCACAACATTTCCAGCCTCACTCGATCCAAATATAACCAACGCTGTCCAGACTGCACCATGTCTGCATGCCTGAACATACCGTCCTCAATGCTCAACCCCCAGGGCATGCGGTTGCTTGGAGATGTTTCTTCAGCATTCTTCAGTTCTGAACTGACTAGTCGGGACTTCTGCTACTAAAACTAAGTTGGGTGGTTTACTCACACGGAGGAGTGTGAGACTAACTGTATTAACCCAGTAGGAACAGAGGAGATAGAAAGTTCAGTCTTGCTACTACACACGTTTTCCTACTGACACATTCAGTGTCTGATAATACAACATACATCACACTAAATACTAATCCTTTGTATTATTTGTCCAAGTACATACCTGGACTTTCTTTCTCTGCTTCAGAAATGCATGAACTGGAAAAAGAGAGAGAGAGAGATTATAATTGCAATAGCCTTACAGTTTACAGTTACCGCGTTAGAGATTACACTATCAATACTCTGATTCTGTCAGACTGCTGAAAGTTAACTTCTGCTTATCATTTTTATTGTAATGAATTGTTAACCATGAAAACAAGAAGCTGTTCAGATATTTTCAAATTCCAGCTGGACTGCATGAAAATCACAAAAAAGAGATCATAATGTCACAAAAGGACTACATTGTAATTTCACATGTTCCTCTTCATGACGCTAACAGCTTCTCTCGTCTCCTTTTTTTTTGCTCAACAAGTTTGTGCTGTCTGATACAGGCATATTTTTCAAAGGATGCATTACATAACACTTGAGAAGGTGCCAGCACATCATGAGACGCTTTCTCCAACTGAGTAACCAGCTCAGCCAATCACAGAAAAGGGGTATGGACCAGCTGACAAATAGAGAGCAGCACTGTTCACTGCTAAGAATTCATGTGATGTAAGTGGGATGAAAGCACAGCAGGATAGGTTAGGTTCTGTGTTTTTCATACCAGAAATTTGTTCTGGCATGTAAGTGCATAACAGATGATGTCGAAATGTGAGACAGCCACATATAATTTAAGTTAAATACTTATTAACTGTGTTTGCTGTGAATCAACACAGTACTTCAAAGGATGCAATCTTACATCTCATTTAATCCGATGCAAATCCTACTCACTCCATTTCCTTTCTCTCGGCCTCCTCTTGAGTCAGGTCCTCCTCGACACTGTAGTCCAGAACTGCACCCACACCAAAGGCCTGGTTTTTCTTGATGAGGGGTTTGATGGCGAGGTGATCTTCCCCTGCCACGAACTGGCCATAGAAGGTCATCTTCATCAGCCTCTCAAACACCCGCTGACCCAGAACCTTCTTGCAAAGCTCCATCAACTGAACACAGAACATTCCTGCTCAGTCTGCTACACTGTGTACTAACATACATGTCCAGGAGATGCGTTAAACCCCATTGACAGTACATGTTCCTTGGTACATACTTACTACGTTTCCATACACATTATCATTTCCTACACATTAGCTAGCTAAAGTGTCAACGTAACTCGTTTTTAAGTACTTCTATTAACTTTTGACTCGCCTCCTTGTTCTTCTCGACGAGGACGTCAACTGAACAGAGTTTGAAGACCAGCAGACTTCGCAGGAGCTCCATGTTATCTTTACTTTTGAAGGCCTCCTCGGTGTTGTTGAAGTCGATGTGGACCCGACTCAACTTGACGTTTGTGTTCTGGCTGATGAGTTCAACGGGCATCGCCTCCAACACGGTGCATCCCTCCATCTGGGGCTCCTTCTCCTCCTGGGTCTTGGTGGACGCCATCGTCGACCGACATCTTCCGGGCAAAAGGCGTATTTTGCTGACATTGTTCGCTCTGACGAGAGCTGCCACAAGCTTCGTGTATGACATGGTTGTCGCGTCTGGTCGAAACGCAGGAAGCCCACGACGAAAGTCCCTCGCGGGGCTGCGCGGCGGTGATGTTGCATAACAACAGTGTTTGTCGACGCCTCAGTAAGGAAGTTCGCTATTGGCTGTCCTAAAAGTCGGTATGGAGTTGGTCAATTACGTCATGATCTAATTTGCATACTTGTCAGTTTGGAGGTAATTGCTGGGGACGTTTTAGTAGAGAAGAAGAACTTCGAGGGGAGACAAAAACTGTTCAAACCCCCTCCAGATATGTGTTTAGAACCACAAGTTTCTGTCGAATTCCTGTTCTGGTTTTACATCATCCTGTTCTGTAAACCAGTTTAGTTTGGTTGGTTTTTCAGTGTTTTTCATTCTCTCACGACCGATGCGAGAGTAATGAGCGCGCCCCCCCCCAACCCAAGGTACCCTTGGGCTTTCACCAAATCCAACCAGAAGAAGAAGGTCACCAATAGAAAGGATGGCACCTGGAAGAGCGTGGTCGTTCCATATGTCCCCGGTGTACCCGAAAGACGAAGGAGGATTTTCAACAAACAGACTCACACACTTCAAATCCAGCAACACCCTGAGGCAGAAACTTGTCCACCCCAAGGACAAGATGACAATATTGTGTATCTGTCCAGTGTAGGGAGGAGTGACAGACCATCAGCTGCTTCCTCAAGACAGGACTCCGCAGTCCACCTCCCCCTGAAGGTCAAGGGTCACCCCTTTGACGATGACAATGTTCACATCTTGGCCAGGGAAGAGCGATGGTTTGAGAGAGGAGTTAAAGAGTTTCACCGTTGTAAGACACAGTTTATCTGACACTTACAATGCAGTCAGAGGATCTCTCCCCAGGAGGTTCAACACCCATTCAGATACATGCAGTTCCACCCACACAGTGACCCAACGACTCTCAGGTGACTCTGACAACAATGAAGGGAGACCTGAAATCACACCCCTTTGTGTGCGCAAACACAACTTAGTATTAGTATTAGTAGCAGAACTCCCCACTAGTCAGTTCAGAACTAAAGAAGCTTCTCAGATGAGTGGTGAAAAGTCCAATTGCTAAAAGTCCTGCTAATTAACCCAGGAACAGGTTGGATAGAATAACTCACAATGGCCACAAAGTGGGTGTACAAAAACAGTTATGTATGTCTTAGAGTGTATGTAAGAAATGAAATTTCTTCGGAAAGGCAAATACTTTTCTCCACTGACATTTCAGAGGTGAGATTTTTTTGTAGAACTTTTATTAGTCATAATGTGAATCATAGTGGGTATTCAAAACAGCAGCAGTTCCTACTATGTAGTTCCTGCTACACGGGAATCACATTTTACGTACTAAATATTGCAAACATTTCGTAGTACTAAGCGAATCGCGCTTCTTACCCATACTCCAGTCCAGAAGGTGGCGGTAATGTACCTAAAAGCGGTTTGCCAACCGCCATTAACGACAAAAAAGAAGAAGCCCGGTAGCGCTGACAGACCTTGCCAAAGTTGCTAATATAAACGGAAACAATATAGCGTGAGGACTGAAAGCATAAAAAAAGAAGGCGCCGATCTTTTTCTTAAGGTAATATGCAGTTACACCTATTTTTTTTTTTTGAATTTTGAATTTTAGAGTTTTCCTAACTATTTGTATCGGCTTTGTGAGAAATATCGTAGCCCAGACAATCCAGTTAGCTTTTTAGCTGACCTTACATCATTAACAAAGGAGCCAAACATACAACACTGCCCTCTTGTACGTTGTTCACTTTCAAGTCCAAAACGCTTAGTACTGTGTTTGATCAAATCATTTTTCTTTTGATTTGGCGTATACTGAAGTCGTATATTACTGTCAATATAACCTATTGCACAATTACAATGTTAGCAGGAGTCCTGCGGCCTACAGCTACGTGTTAGCTTGTTTATCACCATGTTAGCTATCGCGCAAGATCTGCAATTTATATATTGCTTTTATCAAATATTTTATATTTTTGTAATAGGAAAAGGAGCTGAAAGCCTTAGCTAGATGCTAGATAAAAAGTTTTGTCGCTGTAGCACACGTTTTATGTAATAGCCAGTTTGAAGGCCTTCGCAGATCCCATCCTATTTGGAAAACAGGACAGAAAAGTGTTTTTCCGTTTGTCTATCTACATATGAAGACTCGAAAACTATCTTTGTAATCGTGTGTAAATTTATCATCCATGTTTGTCCTCTGTTAACTTGTGATGCTCAAAATGACAATTAATATATATTTGTATAACTGTACTATAAATTAAGGATGTTTTACTTTTGTTACCCTGTGTTTTTAAAGCTTTCCAGCCTGGATCCGAAGTCCTGTGCCATTTGTCGCAAACTCATCGTTTACTACTCTTTTGACTAAATTAAGGAATGTGAGGTGGATGGACTCAGTTTTGGATTGGAACTAGGATTAGGATCACCCCCCACCCCCAGAGCTATTTGTGAAACAAGAAGTGATCTTAAAATCTGCAGGTGCATCCCGTTCTGTGTCAGCAGTGCCGCTCATTCCACCACCATGTCCGATGGACGGATCTATGTGGGCAATCTTCCTGTGGATGTCCAGGAGAGAGACATTGAGGATCTCTTCTACAAATTTGGAAAAATTCGCGAGATTGAATTGAAGAATAATAGAGGCACTATCCCCTTTGCCTTCATCCGATTTGAAGACCCACGGTGAGTTTTTGGGATGGTCCAAACACATTCCCCTTCTGGATACCTTAACGTTAATGGTATAGATCATCTCAAGTGACTGCCAGCAGGGAAAGGATGGAGACGGCATATCCAGGTCTATTTCCACTAGCCAACCAGGCATATATTGGTAAGGAGTTCTTTGCTCTCTTCTCTTAGGGATGCAGATGATGCTGTCTATGGAAGGAATGGATATGGATATGGAGACAACAAGCTGCGTGTAGAGTATCCCCGATCCTCTGGTTCCAAATTTGGTCCTATGGGAGGAGGAGGAGGAGGAGGAGGTGGAGGTGGTGGTGTTGGTGGTGGAGGAGGAGGGGGAGGAGGAGGCCCTAGGGGAAGATTTGGACCTCCAACTCGAAGATCGGAATTCCGCGTCATAGTGACTGGTAGGTGGACGTCATGAGTTGTAGCCAATTAGAAATCTACTCTTTCATGGCGTCCTGGAGGTCAAGGGGACCAGTAGAAAGGTGGACAAAAAGAGCCATAGGCAAATGCTTCTCATTCTCATGGCGGACTGGAGGACAGAGGGATTAGTAGATGGACATCATGAGCCATAGGCAAATGTGTTTCTCACTCTCTCACTTGGCGGACTGGAAGACAAGGGGACTAGTAGATGGACATCATAAGTCTAGGCAGATATGGGTCTCTGTCTCTCTCACATGGCGGACTGGAAATCAATTGGACAAATTGGATGAGGTCAAGTCAGCTCCTTAAATGAAAAAAAGAAAAGTTTACTGAAATCGGTCATGTTGGCTGCATAATCCCAAACGTCGGCTATAGTGACTGGTAGGTGTAATTTTGTCATTGTATATCATTGTAAATCATCGTTATTTGCTATGCACAATACTAACATTTTATACTGTACTAAAATTTTGGCAGAATTACATTTCCTTACAAACAAATGTCAATGTAACTTAAGCCAGTAAATGCTACTGTTGCAATACAACGTAATGTGTGATTAATCCTGAAAAGAAAGTGTGTAAATGCATCAATTGGAGCCCATAGCACCTCTCAGTCTTGTACAATAGTTGTATTTGTGAGCGTCAGATGTGTCCCTGCAGCGATTGTCAGTTATAAAGTGACTGGTGTGACAGCTTGAGTAATGTCTTTGTCATCATTTGTCCTATCCCAGGATTACCCCCAAGTGGGAGTTGGCAGGATTTGAAAGATCACATGCGCGAGGCAGGAGATGTTTGTTTCGCAGATGTGCAAAGAGACGGAGAGGGTGTGGTGGAATTTCTCCGCCGAGAGGACATGGAATATGCCTTACGGAGACTGGATCGGACTGAATTCCGTTCACATCAGGTGAGTTCCAGTGTGGGGAAGCAATTGTACTTTTGAAGCAGCCACAGCAGAACATTCACGTTCTTCCTTCTGCAGGGCGAGACTGCATACATACGTGTCTTCGAGGAGAGAGGCACTCCCAACTGGGGGCGCTCCAGGTCCCGCTCCAGGTCCAGGGGGCGCTATTCACCCCCCTTCCATAACAGAGGATCCCCGCCGCGTTACCAGTCACCGCCGCGCCATGCTATGTCACGCCATAGTCCCCCCCCTCGGAGGCACGTCCCACAGCACCATAGCCCACCACCACGTCACTATCGATAGAACGGCTGGTTGTTGGCGGAGGAATTGGGGATGATGTTTTTTGTAATTCTTTTTATTTTTAATCCCAGACCCCTGATAAGATTTCTTGCTACATACATTCCATTGTCAGGAACCCTGGCTTTCCTCTCGGCGCTAATTTTGTCTTCTTTGTTTTAAAACAGCTGTTAACAGGAAGCAAAATTGGTAACATTTATTCTCAAACCAAATGTATTCATTTTTTTTACTTTTTTAAAATAACCGCAGAGGAAGGAATTTCAAATTCATTTCCTTAACATTCATAATGTTTCAAAAATCTGCACCCAGTTCTTTTGTTCTTTTCCATCACATGTAAGTATGGCTAACGGCCCACTTAAGACCCTGTGAAGCTTATCAGTATCCTCCCTTTTTCAAATCATTAGTGATGCCATCTAGAGTAGTGGCACATGTCAGCTGTGAGTGTCACCTGTCAGATTTTTTTTAAAGTGTGAGCCTCTAACTGAGGAAGCCTGGAGGTGGACTACCAACTGAATGCATCTCTAAGTGTTGTTTTTTTTGTTTACCAATAAAATGCAAACTTTTACTCGGACTGTTTCATTAACTATGCTAAAATTTAATGTTTCTTCTAAATGTAAACATTCAGAGGTTATCAGAATTTGTTATTAATTTGGCTACAAGCACTTACATTAAAGTCAATGTTACTGGAATTGAACATGGCATTGCAGATACTATTTAAAGAAATACAGTTTATCATCCAAAAATAAAACATAGTTTAACAATTACGTACAGACAATAAATGAAACACGAAAATGATAAAGCAGTACAATAAACTGAAATGAATATCTGTTGAGCTTAACCCAAAGCTTTTTAGACCAAAGTTTAAAAAGAAAGCTCTCGAGCCAACTTTACTTAAACAAATTTCCAACATGGCCGTGTTGTGATAGGCCAAAGAAATACATACATTTATAATCTCAAGTAGTCGGTGTCGAAAGTTATCCATTAAATGCCAAACATGACCACTGTTGAATTTTTGTGACGCGTTGCGTTCTTAAGGCTTGTGTGTCCCATACTTGTTCAGAATTTTATTCCATCTGGGTTCTAGAGCTGCCCACTGATGCTAACAATGTTAAATTTGGAGTCCTGGACCACGCTGGTGTTCATGACATGTTGACAAAGGGCAATCATATATGTCCTCTAAGATCGTAACAACCAGCAGCAGTGGCGTGTGTACTGTCCACCGTCGACAGTCACCAGCATGTTGTCCATTGTCTTTGATGGGACCAAAGTGGAAAAGGTCCGACTGACAGATGATTCAAACTCCGGCCTCGGGCTTATGTGATTGGATTCTATGTACATTTATTTTTTGTGGGTACATATGTGAATCCTTCCCTGTGCATTCATTCATTTTGGAATTGATCTAGACTCCATATACAGCTGCAGCAGGTAAATGTTCTGATAAATGTTCTACTCTGCTAAATTGCAGTTGATTGACTTTGGTGCCAAACTGCTGAGTTTCCAACTTGCAACAGGTCCAATTACTCACCCTGTTGTTTTATGTGGTCTTTGTGACAAATCTATGGGATTCTGCTTTGGGCTGTCATTGACATCACCACGAGAACATGTAATAAGCTTTTTATGAGCTTCTGCACGTTATTTCGCTTGTGTTCCAATTCATGTTTCTTGTGACAGACAGTTGAGACAGTTATAAATTCTGATGAACTTATGAAAGTTTAGGGGAGCTTCTTTAAAAAAAAAAAAAAAGAAATATACACAAGGCACATGAAATGCAAAATAGAATATTTTAATACACAATAAATAAATTATAACGGCTGACATTTTGATAAAACAGACAAAAATAAAATATTTATTTCCAATGGGATTTTTCTGTTAATAATAATCAGTTAAAGGCCATATACAGATATTGTATTGCCTTTTAATAAATATGTGCTAGCTTTAATCTTTTCTTCTTAATCGTCTTTCTTTTTTACAATTGTCTGCTTAAAATACACTGTAAAGAGTTTATCTTCTGACAACACAGCAATACACACACAGCAACACACACATGTTGAGGATCTTATGTAGTCAAGACACATAGCATTGGCATGAGAACACTGGTGCCACCAAACATGGGTTTGTTCTGGCGATCTGTATCGGTCAACATTAACTAGCTGTTATACGAGCCAAGTAATTTTGCTGCTGTGACAATTTTGTGCCAGATGGAGCAGATTTCAAAAACGTTTCTACCACCACATACAAATCACAATTTTAACGCCCACTCACCCCAATGCAAGAAGCTTACAGGAAGCAAAATACAATGAATGTGTTGCCTTGAGCCATTGTGAACCTGTGAAACCTCACACGATAGGTCAGGACAGAACAGTACAACTCCTTTTTAAGAAATCACAGGTACTCCAGGAAACATCAACAATCATCATACAATTTGGCAGAAAGTAGAAAGTATTGATGGAGGCCAAGTTGGAGTTGGAGACCGAGGCAACCCAGATGAGCAGAAATCTATCTAAATGATCTTGTGGCATGAAGCCGGCTAGATAGGAAGCAGACCGCTAGACAGATAAAACATCACTGCAGCTGTCACAACGTGGCAAACGTTGTAAACATAAACAAACATGTAAACTTTGTGCAGTCATCCGGGACTTCTACACCGGTTGGTCTTAAAATGAACCAAGAGGTGATGAACTGGTCTCAAAATAAACTAGAAGCGGCACTCAAAATAGCATTGTGAAACTGTTTGGCTAACTCTCGTTTGTTTGGTAGCATCTCCATTGTTTACAAAAAACAAACATGTGGGATTCCTGAAAATATACACAACTGTACCACAAAATGTACTGACCAAGTAAATTAACCTGTTCTATTGACAATACAGGGAAGAAGTTGGTCGCTGTGTCCCTGAAAAAACAGCAAATATTTAAGGCAAAATAAATGATGTCCTGAAGCGGTACATTCACAAGCTGAACAATAAATTTACTGGCAAGAATTGCATCTCCTGAATACAAAGGAGCATCGGGGGGAAAAAAAGTTTCTGAAAAATGACATCATAAGCAGTTGAAGCACTTACCAATCACTATATGTCATAAACACGGATTCATTTTCCTCTGGGTTACATGGCGTGTTAGCATCTCTGAGACAGTTGAGCACAAAGAATAAATGGAAGATGAGCAGCGGTGCACGGGGATCACTTGTTTTCTATGAGTGTCTGCACTTTGTGGACCAGCTCTCGAGCCATCATCAGGATCTCTGGTACGTTGTGTCGCTCTGCCATTTCTGGGAAGAGAGTTGGGAAATTATTATGAATCTTTGTTTTTTCCCGTGAAAATGGGGGGAAAAAAAAGAAAAAAAACCCAACAACTTCAATTTCAAATACTATTGTGAATTGCTTTCAGTACAATATTGCAGTCATATGCACATACAACGTTACCATTGAAGAACTTGATGATGTCTGTAAAGTCCATGTTATTTTCTAGTATGATGTCTCGGTACATTTCTACAAGGGCCAGCGCAATGAAGAGCACAAAATGCTCAGAGGAGGTGTACTTGGCTGCCCAGATTGTTTCCCAAACAGAGAACACGTCATCATACACCATTTCTGAAAAGAGTAAAACAACAAAAGTAAGTCAAATTGTAGTAAACAACATAACAGCATGGCTACAAATATCATGATGGTTTCATTCACCTCTTTTAAAGTCCAGTAAAAACCAGCGATAGCAGAAATAGAAGTGGGTGTAATCACCGTTCTGCTGCATCAGTTCAAACAGCTCAGAGTCCAGGATCTAGTTAGAATTGAAGTGTCATCAACAGACTGCGTATTCCAGATACATAGGACATGTGTGTGCATCTCTCATACCTGGATAAGAGAACGCATATTTGCAAAATGAGAGTCCATGGCGCCTCCGTGAGGAAAGTTTTGGTTCATTCGCTTCATCAGCTCAGTGAAGCAGCTGAAGGCCATGACCTCTGAAAAGAACGTGTAAATTACTCACTCAGTGGCTGTATACACAGAGGAAGTACATGTTACATATTACAGAAATATGATCATATAAGAAATAATATAAGAAAACAACTAAAAAGTTTCACTGACCATCATCTAAAATAACCAGAAGAGGAGCCAGCAGATCGCACATGCCCTGGACATAACCCGTATCCAGATGTTGCCACACGTAACTACAAACAAATACCTTACTAGTACCACATATATTTCATATTCGTAGTGACTGATGCATCAAAAACCTGTTTACCTGCACATGATGTTACGCAGCTTCTCCAGGTTCTCCGGTGTGAAGTACCAATATGTTCTGTCACAGCGTCTGACGTCTTTGTCGATCCGGTGCAAGTTGATCAAGTACATGTCCAATGTTTCTTGCTGCAAAATAAATGGGGATGGTTAGTTTAAGATTAACGAGAGAATGGCAGCACGACTGTAAACGTGTGATGCTCACAGGGTAGACCTGTTGATCTGAGGATTCTTCATGTTTGGAGTCTCCTGTGACCTTTTCAGCCTCCGGTGCACTGAGCACATTCTCTATCTCGGGCTCGTCTTCTGAAAGGCCCAGGTCTGTGCCCTCCGGACTCGTGTTGCAAGGTGTGTCTAAATGATGACTGAAGACAAGATCATCGGATGTCATTTTCTCTCTCTGAGCTAGCGAGTGAGGTGGAGCAGCGAGTACTGTAAAGGGCCGGGACTTGATTTCCTCAGAGGTCAGACAGGTTATCCCTGCAGGGATGTCCTCCATCTCCAAGGCAGAAGGAGAATCATCTGAGTCCGCTGTGTCTGGGGACTGCCTGGAAGATAACGACAGGCTTCCTCTGGACGCCGACTGAAGAGCATTCAGTACCTGTCTGACCGGTGAATTTGAACCAGGTTTCTCAAATGGAATCTCTGCAATTTTGTCTTTTTTGGTGTCAGCCAGGTCGGAAACTGCCTGCTCTTTGCTCTCTGAGTCGGCAGCACAGTCTTTGGTCATGTTTTCAGATGTTACCGTCTTCTCAGAAAACTGTGCATTTGCTTCAGCAGATGAAATTGTATCTTTCTCTATCTTGAGCAGACAAAGTGACTCTGTTTCCTGAAGTTTGCTGTGAGCTTGAGAAGTCAAGGCCTGCCCCAGTGGAGGAGCTTGAATATATTTATTCGGAATTTCTCTCTCGAGCGTCACGACATTAGTGTTCTCCAGAGTGGATGGCAGATTTGTTTTTCCTACTTTTACAACATTAGATTGCTCAGTTGTTGCAGTATCTTTTTCTTCCATGTCAGCTTTCTCTTCAGCTTGGGGTTTATCGTGTGGCTTATTTATCCCAGAGTCCTTTTCTGGGACTGTCATCTCTGGAGCCACTGAGTCAAGTACGTCCTCCCTCTCCAGCTGTGATCCCGTAATAGAGTCCTCATTTAATATTTCGGATCTGCCTGCTGATACGACATCCGCATCAGTTGAAGTAGGGCTCTTGTCTGAGCCGGGCTGTTGGTTTGACGGCTCAGGAGACGAAGAGGGCAACTGTGGCGAGCCTGTGGTGCCATCTGGGGTGTCCTTTACTTGGGTACTGTGCTGTGTTTCACCCTCCTCAGGCCTGGGCTCCATTTGCTCCACAGCCTCAACCAACTGAAACACCTGGTAAACAAGGTCAAGCGGTTAATGTCCACTCCATTTGAATCAAATTGGAACAAAAGAATGTATGGCAGAAAGCTTCCAAGGCGTGTCAGATACTGTGATAAGGAGGAGATAACTCCTGAGTTTGAGAAATGAATGTAAAAAAATGTACTGTAGTGAATGGAATAAAATATTGTAAACTATATAGAAGTAAAACTGCATGTGGCCACGCTTGTACTGGCTTTTACTGACAATTGTGTTTGGAGAGTTCATAAATAAAAAATGTTATTCAATAAAACCAGAAAATAGACGTACCGGAGCACTACTGCTGGAATCACTGTGGGAGGGGGCATGTTGATGATCTGAGCTGCTACTTAGAGATGACTGCAGACACAATAAAAGCAGCACTGTAAGCACTGTACCATGATGCATGAAACCACAGAACATTCTATATCTCCGTTTTCTGTTTTTTTGCTATTCGTCTGTTTCATAGAGCAAACTTGCATCTGCACTGACGATGGAGTCCCGCTGCACCGGTCTCCTTTCCACACTGGCTCCAGACAAACATCTGGCGAGGGCCTCGGCGTGTTTCTCTCTCTCCCTTTGACGGACAATAACCTCACAGCCCTGCCACTCCTTCATGGTCCGCTCATACATAACGCGCATCTGCTCATCGATCTACAACAGAGACGTTGTGTAAGCAAACATAACAGCTGGCCCCAGTGCACAGATTAAAAACAAAAATCCACAAGCTGACAGCATATAAAAAATACCTCCAGCCTGCATTTCTCCGTCATGGTGAAATGGTAGTGTCCCAACAGGAAGGGCCAAACCTCTTTGCGTAGTGAAGGAGCTACACCACCAAAATACACAAGCCTGTGTAGCTCATGTTCCTGATAGGGCTGAACGTAATATGTTTTTATGTAACATACTAACAGTGAGTAGTAAAACAACACAGTGAAGTAGTTGCTTATGTTTGAATCTTACAGAGCTATCGCTGAGAAACTTGCCCCAGATCTCCACTGAGAGGCCTCCCTGGGCGTCGGAGGGCACATCAGCATCAACGATGCTGGTGTTGACCAGGGCAGAGAGATGGGTACGAACTGTGGACAGATGACGGCAGTATGCCAGCCCTGGACAGGATGGATAGGAAACAACACGTTCTCACGGTGGGACCGCCGCAATGAACAATTAATACGGTGGTGCTTTATTATGACAGTTAAAGGCAACAACCTGCTTGTACTCACATCCATAAAATGCACGAGAGATTATCTGGTACTTCATGGTGTCACAAAGGAGCTTTAAAGGAGCCCTGGTCAAGAAGGACAATGGCGTTTGTTTAGTTGACGTGATTACTCCGATTACAGATTTCTGCCCGTCAAGAAGAATACCTCTCTTGATTACAACCATTGGGCAGGGAGCTGTCAGACGAGCCGTTCTGTGAGCAGGAAGAGCACGAGGACTTTCTGGGTGTCGGTTGCCACATGTTCATGCCCTGGTCCATGAGGTCTAAAGCCACTGCACAGAACCATATCTATTATCATCACTGAGAAAAAGAGAGGCTGGAAATAGATTCGTGTTGGAGACACTCACTAAACTCCATTTGATTGCCAGGAAAGAGAATCCGAAACACATAATCAGTTGCTTCATCGTCCTCTTTGTCTGATACAGAATCACATGAACCATGTGGACTCCTCTTTCTCAGTTTGGGGAAAACCTTTCCCTGCCAAAAACAAGATGAAACTTAATCCAGTAGAATGGTGTGAGAGATCAGAGTTGCTGGTAAAGGTTGACAATAAGAAGCCTGAGAGGGGGGTTATGTTCCTTTTCCTGCCCACCTTTCCTCTCTGGTTCCAGAGGGGGGGGTCCAGCTGTCCATGAGGTAGCAGGCCTGTCTCCAAGCAGGTGAGAAACTGAAGCAGGTGGCCTCCTTTGGGGAAATGTAAAGGTGGTCTCTGGATCCCATCCTGGCTCACCAAAACTACTGTTCCACCACTGTTCACTGGTGAGAACAACAGTCAGAGTAGTTCAGGGTAATTCAGAAAACAGATTCCTTCCAATTCCTGGAACGATCTCATGTACCTTGCTGATGACAATGGAGGTACACAATCTCCTCCAGGCGAATTGTCATGGCATAATCCCAGTAAACACTGAAAGAATAAAGACGTCAGAAAAATGATATTTCTGTTATTATCAGACCAACTTCCATGTGTCTTACCTCTTCTCAGACTCCAACTCCCCCATAGAGCCATTCATTAGCTGATTGGGTGTCCATTTGAGTGTCATGAGATCTGAAGTTTGATGCAGAGACAGGTAGCCTGGGATTGTCTCCATGTCGTCCCTCTGGAGACACAAGTAACGGCTTACGTTTTGAATACATTTTGTCACAATACCCTTTAGATTGATTAATAGATAGTATATAGTAGTAGTAGTAGTAGATAGTAAATGTAAAGATGTAAAGTCTCAATTTCTGATTGCATTGTATGACAAAAACACACACACACCGGCTGCACCAGAACGTTGTTCTTCCCAAACAACAGAGTGGCTCTGGAGTTTTGGTGGAGTGATTCGACATACTCCCTCACCCACATGAGAGGCCGGTCATCCATGCTACCACTGGACTGCCTCTTCTGAATCTGATGAGATGAGAGTCATGATTACAGTAGAAAGGATACAGTGCTGATACGATCATGTTTTAACGTTTTAAATATTTTGACTGTCGACCAGGGCGGGCCGCCGGGATGGAGAGTCCTGACGACAATAGCCACTGTGGATGCGATGTCGCTGCACAAGCTCGTCTGCAGACGGATCAGTCCAAAAATGATCGGCAGTCTTAACTCTGGTGTACTCCAGAGCACATGGACCAACTGTAAAACAGGATTCATCTGTTTAGATTGGGACAAATACATTCATGAAAGCTAGAAGAGAGATAAAAACTTCAGTTATATCTATATTTATGTGCTGGTGATTGAGCTTTAGGTTTACCCAGAAGAGAGGCAAGAATAGGTCCATCTACAGGATCCATCAACATGGCTTCTTTCTCATAGAATGTACTGCAAGAAACAACAATTTAACATATGCAGGTATGAATAATCACATTAATTATGATTCCATGTCAGAAACTATTTCCAGTTTGATATATTCACTGATAAAATGTAATGACCGAGGTTGCTGAAGTTCCAGTGGTAACAACATCTGTTCAATTTGCTTGACGTAAACAACGAACACTGGTATCTAAAAAGCCTCAGCACACCTGTAGGATTCACTGCAGACACACGCGTATAAATACCCTCAACCTTTTCAGTTTGTTCTCTATGGTTGTAATGGACTTATTTAGCAATACCTGCAGTTTTCCACCAAATACAGGACAATCTTGTCCAGGAACTTCTCCATCAGAGCAGTTCGTATCCACAAGTGTTTCAACGCCTGAGGAGGGAGGTTGGCCAACTTGGATTGGCGACTGCGGTCGTTATTCAGTGAAGAATTATTCTGCTTGCTGAAAATCAGATAAGAATCTTAAACTGTGTAAGCTGTAGGTGAACATGTGTCGTGATGTCTGGCCAGATGTAATATTTCACCAGTTTTCTATGAGCTGTTCCAGATCCTGGACCTTCTGACAAAGTTGTTCCGCAGGTGAAAAACTCTTCGCCACCTTCATGAAGAGTGCTGCAACCTTGTTACTACACAGCAAACCAGCAATACGGCGCTTCAGCCCGTGCAGCACGCATGCCTCCACCGCAGCTATACACAAAAACACATCATTCATTTGTACTTCATATAAGTTTCATGATCATGAAAACAACTGTTCAACAGTGTTCATTAATCTCCAGCTTACGAACCCTGCCCACATGGTTTATTACACGCCTAATTAGTATCAATATCTTTCACAAAGTGTGTGCTGTGACCAATAACATGGTGAAAAGAGAGCAACAGGGTCAACGCAACTAGGCGGACAGGACAGGGGTCAACTTAAAACGTCAAACGTCACAAAATGTTTTCACCACTGCAAGTCCTGGTAATTACACAGTGGCTAATAACTTCAATTAAACAATAAATATGTCATAATTTGAATTAATATTATGCTTTTTTTAATTTGCATTGTTGAATCTCTCCCTCTTTGATGTCGCTTGTCACGCCCACTGCCGTAAATGGAAACGTTAAATCAAACAGAAAAATACCTAATTGTATGTTTGTAACTTATGGGGCAGCATGTCTGAGAGAGTTGGTGCATTTGTGCGGTCTGTTCAATGATGGTGAAAATATTTACCACAGAAGGATATGATGTGGCTGCTGTCTGCATGCACAAATTTTCTCGTTACAGCCTCCTCCATAATTTGTTTCACCTAAGAGACAAATGTGCGCAGTGAGGCAAGATGGATTCTGTCTTACATATGGTGACAAGTAATCAAAACAAGCAGCACAAACAAGAAAATAAGAACAAGAGGGTGACACATGATCAGAGATTATGTAAACCCATGAGCCTTCAACAGAATAGTCAGAGAAAGACTGAAAGAGAGTTTGAATCATCCATGAGACTGCATGGGTGACCTACAAATTTGAGTTCAGAATCCATGACACGGTAGCTTTGTCCCGTGCACAAATGATTTGTTCAAGGAACGAATCTTTTGGTTGGACGAAGTGTACTGAAAAGATTGGTTCGTTTCACAGTTCAGCTGAGTGCAGCAGTGAACTGCTATGAGTGAACCTCATAAATATATGAACAAAATAAATAAATCAAGCCCTATGACAAACTAAAAGGACATTAAAACATATCTGATGATGAAGACTGGGTTTATTTCATTCAAGATTTGATGTTAAATGTTGTTAATGTTAATTTAAAGATTAAAATTACTGCACCCTCGCCACCTTTTGTGGTGACTAGTTCCACTGCACGGTGAAAAAACATGTGGCAGAGACCATCTTGTCCTTTTACTGTGAGTGAGCGGCGCATGTTCAGAGATTTGTTTGCACGGAACATGAGCTCTGAGGGATCGTCAGCAGTTTAAAGAATAAGCTGTTAAGATGTACAACATGTTAAGACATGTCTCCGTCATTCAGTGATGTCATTCTTAAAATGTAAAGATTTCCTAGGGGAGTCTGCTTGTTTCAGCACTTCAGAAAGGGGGTATCTTCATTGGTGCCACCCCCCCCACACACACACACCCTTGCTGCCCCTACAAAGAGGGTGTGTGTGTGTGTGTGTGTGTCTGACAGGCAATGACTCACAGGTGAGGGGGAGTATGTACAGGATACATCTGGAAGTACCCAGCTTTCTTAGCAATAGGTAAAACATCAAGGTTTTTCTCTCCCTGGGGAAACCACCAGACAAACGGAATAGTCTGGAAGGGTTTGAGCTCTCTTCAGAGAATGTCTGAATTGGATTTTTCTTTTGCATTGGATGATAAACCCACAAATACAAAGCATATCACACAAGGTCACACATTTAAGTTGATCAAAATTAAGATGATTATGATGGTTTCAGAAACAATTTCGGGATATGAAGACTGTTTTTTCAGCCATCTTTACTCATGCGTAAACATCATCATCACCATCATCATCAGCAGCAGCAGCAGCAGCATTATCGTCATCACCAGCATCAGCAATCGGCATCAGCAACATCTAAACAAGTACATCGGCAGCATCTAATCGCATCCATGGTGTGACAGGAGTGTGCCATTATATCATAAAAGGGCCGCGAGCGTTATCATGGTGGCTCATGTCCTCCACACCCCCGCCGCACACACACACACACACACACACACACACACACACACACACACACACACACACACACACAACGTCTGAAAGCGTCGACGTAAACGATGGAGGCAGAAATAAAACACAACGAACCTCTTTCTTCACATTGCGCAGCAGCTTCTGACGCGTCTCCGCCTCTGTCACAGCAGAAGACATCATCAGTGTGTCGATCACCGAAACGCGGTGACTCAAAACGACAACGAGCATAAACAATCACGTACCTCCCATCTCTCCTTCGGGATGCAGCAGCTTCCTCTCGACCAAGCTGCTCTGCGGACTGGGGAGATCCTCCGAGACGTGCGATGTGTGTTCTTGTCTTATCAAACCTATCTGCTACCTCTCCAGCAACCAACACCCCGTTAAAGTCACAGTGGCCTTTACATACAGTCCTAGAATGCTCTACTGTGCAGCACAGACAGAGATGCATGTATTTTACCAGCCAGTTAAGTCAGACAGTGTGTAGGAGCGTCTTTATCACACTGTGTGAAAGATTCTCCTCACACTGGCGCTGAACTGGAAATTAATTAGACACAATTCATCATCTGATTAAATCTATTTGTAGCAATTATTCCACAGACTCATCGGAATACTAAAATGAATATTTCCATTTAATTTTTTGGGGAAAAAAATCACCCTGGCATTTTAAAACATGTAAAAAACATTATATATATATATAAATAAGTTGCTGTAAAGTTAAGTAAAGTTAAAATTATGTCTAAATTAGATTGGTTATTGCCAAGAACTACTAACATCTGATGAAACTAGAAAAGCTCTCCTCTGGGAAATTCTGAAGGTGGGTCTGCCGACCAGTTTTGGTCCATGGGCCACAGGTTGAGGCACATAGTGCTTGAGTCATCCAGACCCGTGAATGTTCTGTCTCGGCCCGGTTCTACAATGGCAGGAAATGCAGTGAGGTGAGCGTTCCAAGTTTTACCATCACTCATACTGTCCCCAACCTTCTCACATATGGTGAGTGGATCAATGGACCATGTGGGACCTTTCCTCACATTCGGGAGATTACAGACGCACACCTTCTCTGGTGTCAGTGAAGGCTTTCATCTTGATATATTGTTGTTCACTGGCTTAGTGGTGAATGTCCATCTGAGCAGGCAGCGTGCGCTCACGAGTTGGAGGTCACACAGTCAGCGGCGTGAGGCGTGGAGCGATTGACATGGAGGACGACTATCACATTGGGTTTCCATTGCTGGTGCTGTTGGATGTCCAGCGGCACGGTTTGAGCACATGGTAGTATGGAGTGCAGGGTCACATAATTCAAGGGCTGGGCTCTCAACCAGCAACTGAAACGGTCGGATAATAGCCGGTTTCATCAACAGCTTCACAAACAATAATGTGATATCACAAAAAAAAGAAATTCATAACCTGAAGCTGGGGCGTAGAGTTTTGTAACACTGTGCTGCCAGCTTGAGTCTGCTCGCTCAGAACCCTTACTGCTTCTCGCTAAGAATTGTGGCACAAATATAACGCCATAGATAACGCCATACAGCCCTGGGTTTGGGTCCCCTTCGGCCTCCACGTCTACTCCTTGTGTCAGGGTACATTACATATGTCAAGCATAGTGATGTTGTAAGCAAAAGGGCAGAAAAGACAAAACTAACCTAAAAAGACTTTTAGATTATGCATGTCCCACTTTGTCTTAAACAAACATCGTCTTTGTCCCACATCTGGTGAGTTTGGACCTGGTCATATACATTAAGAAATGATCTGTTAAGTTAAAAAAAAAAAAAAAAAAAAAGAATTACCAGATTTTTAATGCCAGTAAGACCAGGTTTGGCTACATTTCTCGACAGACGCTGATCCTAACATATAGCCACAATAGCTGATACTGCTGAATAGCTGAGTAGCTGCATTAAGTAATCGTCGAAGGACTCAAGCAAGGAAGTAAGGGAGCAAACAAGGTCGCAAGGAGGAGCCTGCGTGAGTATTGGAACGGGACATCGCTTTGTTCAACAGTAGGGAGGGCAGAGCAGCAGACAGACACACTTCCCTTCTCCCCCCCTCCTGCCACAGTCATTCAGGAATAACTGCTGGGCGAAATATCTACGCTGTTTGAGCAGCGTTACAACGTTTCCTGCACATATCTGTGTCCTGGACTCCGGGAAGGATTCACCATCGTGGGATGTCAAAGCGAGTGCGAAGCAGAGAAGTCTGCGCTGATTGCAGTGCTCCGGGTAGGGTAGTCAAACAAGCTAGCTTTAGCTGCTTAGCTAACATCTAGCCCCAAGTACCGTTAGCACCCAGTTTACCTAGTTAGTATCACTGGACGCCATTGGGAAATGACATGTCGAGAGATAATAAACGGTGATTGTTGTAAATGTCGTTCTTGTGGAAAAACACTTCGTGTGTGGGTTCTCGCTTGAAATCATTCATGATGAGCTTACATTAGGTTAAGTTATCAAATGCAACAGTCGGCCCCGTTATCTCCATTTATTCCGTATCTTTAAATGCTAAGTATGTTGACATAGTATCATTGGTCGCATTTGGTAAATGAAGCACATGAGCTTCTATTATTCGACGTCGGAGTCCACTAACATTGAGTCTGTGTTGTAGAGCCTCGCTGGGCGTCTGTTAACAGAGGGGTGTTGATCTGCGATGAGTGCTGCAGCATCCACCGAGGTCTGGGACGACACAGCTCCCAGGTCCGACATTTGACTCATGCTCCATGGCCTCCCTCTCAGTTACAGGTGAGGAGACACACACACACACACACACACACACACACACACACACACACACACTGACAGAAAATGGACAACAATGGGGTCGTGTTTTTCTCCAATACAGAAATGCATGTCCACGTTATTCAGACACTGAACATATTGTATTTGGTATTTGAATGTAATGCTCTGGTCGGCAGAAATAGTAATTTATGTTCATCAAGTGTTATTGTGTGTTTTGGTGGGATGCAAAACAACCTACATACAATTAGGTCCAGAAATATTTGGAGGACAATGACACAGTTGGCTGTAAATCCTAATTATGTCGAGTCAGAACGTAGAGTATTTTATCCAGGTTGTTTGTGATGTGTGTATTGTTGCAGATGGTCCAGACATTATATGGAAATGGAGCCAATTCTATATGGGAGCACAGCCTATTGGACCCTTCCTCTTCAACGAGCGGGAAGCGCAAGGCCAACCCCCAAGACAGAGTTCAGTAAGTGCTCATGTGTGCACAGTATTGGTGTATTATTCATGATTATCAGAAGAGAATCCAAACATTCACCTTCACTTGAAGGAATTTTATGTCTCGTCTAGTGATGATTTCGGTGCGTCATGAGGATGCAGTCTGCTCCTCATGTGTCCTTAATTCATCACTTGTGTATTATTCAAACGGGGTTTATGTGGCATGCCCATTTTGAATATATATTTTTAAAGGCTGGGCAGTGTTTCCCCCAGGTTTACAGCAATGGGTGGGGTGGGGTGAGGGGTGAGCTCACCTGCCCCATAGGAGGAAAAATTGCAAAAATCCCCATTCTCAGACTCGGGGTAATGATGGACTCCTACGTAATCTGGAGAATAGAGAAACACATGACCATAGAGATGGCGTTTGTCGAATGACGATAACAGGATAAATAACATGGTAGAGGAAACACTGCAGCATGTCTGTGTCAAACTGTAACTGGACATGGATGCAGGGTGAGCAAAAATTATATCTCAGTATTTATCATTATTAATGCTAAATAACAATATATAATATATATCTCAATCTTTTCTTACACAAAAAACCTAAACACAGTCAAAGCCACATGTCACCTGGACACTTTTATCAACACAGCCGCACAATTTCAACAAAAAGCAGCAAAAGCTTAACAAATTCTCCTTCATTCAGGACAACAAAATACACGTAGCAATTGCCAGTTAGTCATGTCAACTGAGCCTGATTCATACTTCTGCATCAAACCTATGGGCTGAGGAATGAGCCTTTTGTTGCCTGGTCCTTCCACTGCGACGTAGCCTGACGTAAACCACCCCAGAAATGTAACCACATGTCACAGACTCCCAACAACTGTGACTGGAATGCTTCGTTGCATCACATGATTTCCCAGCTCATGCAGTTGTCTTTGTCAAAAGTGCAACTGTCTTTGCACAGAATGGGACATTTGTGAGTGGAAGACTGAGCAGGAAATTACGCCAATTTGGTGGAGCTGCAGTGGGAACAAGGTCTGCTCTGGAGCGGTGAAATTGGCGTATAATTTGAAAACAAAAGAAACCGTGTGGATATAAACAATATTCTCTAGTCGTATATCTCGCAGCCGTGTCATGATCAATACCAGACATACATGGACAGAGGTACTGAGCACAGAGAGGCATGTGGAGAGGGAGCAATGTGCAGCTGGCTGGATTCACTGCCAGGTATGAACACAAGGGTTGGCACTGTGTCAGGCTGGAAGAGTTAAGATAAACAGCCAACACAGCCAACAGCACAACAACAGAGAGTAGGCCATCAAATACAAGTTTTAAAGTTAGTGCCGTTTTACAGTGTTTTAATCGCAGGATTTAAAAAAAAATCTTTTAAGGATCTCAATATTTGGCAAGAAGAAAAAGTGTTAGTTTCCGTCACCTATTGTCATTTCTGACATCAATCTGAACATGGTAGGTGGTGGATGTCAAACCATCTTTTTTGTCTTCCTGATATGAAATCAGCATCCTTTGTTGTGTCCAGTCTCAACAAGACAGAGTTCATCAAGGCTAAATACCAGATGCTGGCATATGTCCATCGGATGCCATGTCGGGAGGACGACAGCTTAACCACAAAAGACCTCAGCAAGGTACAAATGTGCTTTGTTTCGTTTTTCTCTGTTCATTATCCTCATTTAACATCTCCAGACTTTTATGATTGTTGTTCCATAAATGCTTTGACTGATTGAGTAGTTTTAACCTACATGAGTGAATCCATTGTTTCCCCTTTTTCTTTTAAACCCACCCACTGCTGGGTGGGTTTAAACCAGAATGTCACATAATTATCATTATCAGTGAATGCCAAATGAAAGTACTCACACTCGTACCCGTTCTGAAAAAATCTGTATCGGTGCATCCCTAGAGTTCAAGAACCTCTTTTTATCCGTTTTCTCTTCAGCAACTGCATTCCAGTGTTCGGACAGGGAACCTGGAGACCTGCCTCCGACTCTTATCTTTGGGAGCACAGGCCAACTTCTTCCATCCAGTAAGTGGAGAAGTCGTACTGACCAATTGTGCAGTTAATATTTATCATACTACTAATCATATGCATTGGCGCTCCTCAGGAGAAAGGAAACACTCCATTGCACATAGCAGCAAAAGCAGGACAAATGTTACAAGCAGAGCTGTTGTCAGTTTATGGAGCTGATCCGGGGTCTCTGGACTCCAGTGGGAAGACCCCCATCGATTATGCAAGGTAAAACAGGAAGTGTATCTTTAAATTTGTTCAACCAGTCCAAATGTGCTTTGTGTACTTGGGAGAAGGCTTTTGTATGACCAGGGGCATCCTGTGGGGGTAGTTCATATTCCAGGCCTACAGGTGGCGCTGAAATTCACAAAAAGCTGCGAAGTAGACAGGGTGGAGCAGCATTTCCTTGCCTCTGACCAAATAGAACCGTCCAAATATGATTTTTGACAAAAAAAAAAAGAAGCAGAAAGGTGCCGCTGACAACTGAAGTAAACAAAGAAAACAGAAGTGCAGTATTGCTTGAAATAAAGGAAGAAAAACACAGAGAACTGGAAAAAAACAAAACACAGCGGTAAGATACAATGTGGAACTTCGCAGACACACACATGCAGAAATATAAACGATCGTGGCTTTAAAGCTACTACTGCTACTGCCCGAACGCAGCATGTATGTGTGTATGTTGATGGTGTTGTTTACTAGTTCAGCAATAGTTGTGAAGAGGCTTGTAAAGCCAAGTAAACTTGTGATAAGACAGCTATTAATGATAAGATAAAAGATACTGAAGTTAGTTTGTCTCAGCCAGTGTGATTATCACATCGTATCAAAGACAAACAGGAAGTTGATATATGGTATAATTTTGACAAATCAAATGTTCTGCTCTGGTGAGATGCCAAAACAGCAGTGTCATACATCACATATGTGACTGACACTGTTATTGTGACAATGTGTTTTTCACATTAAATGTGTCTCAGCCATTTATTCCTGATCTGTGCAGACAAGCGGGGCATCAGGAGCTGGCTGGGCGGCTAGTGGAGATCCAGTATGAACTTACTGACCGGTTAACATTTTACCTTTGTGGTAGAAGACCAGGTAAGAAGGTACAACCAGTGTTTATTGCTGCCTGGTGCTTGACATGTCTAACAGGTAATTGCTCTCTGTTGTGTCTTTTCTGGCAGATCACAGAAATGCACAACACTTCATCATTCCACAGATGGCAGACAGGTAATAGAAAAATATTTTTTAGAAAGTGGTATTATCAGCCCCAGCAGGCTCCTGGTTGCTTCTTATGTATAAAATCATTATAATCACCCGTTTTAATCCCACATTTTTCTGTGCTGCATTATTTTGATGGATAAGACATAAGTAAGTATGATTGTACCATTGCTATGTGCCTTCTTGTTTATATGGATTTTGTTAGCTAGAAAATAAGTTCTTTGAATTTCTTTTTGAAAGCAGTTTAGATTTGTCAGAATTCGCGAAAGCTGCAAAGAAGAAGCTCCAGTCTGTAAGATATTCTTTTTTTTTTTTCACAGCCTCAAAACTTAATCTGCATTAAATTTCCTTTGGTGTTTGTACAAGTAAAACTCAAACTCTGCTTACACCGCTCTAGTTAAGTAACCATCAGTTTGAGGAGCTCGCCATGGATGTTTACGATGAAGTTGACAGGAGGGAAACTGATGCAGGTAAAATCCCAGCAATATGAAAGCACACTATTTCCACACTTCATATCTCTTTTTTAATCTACATATCTATGCAGCTAGTTTGTAAA
Organism: Aeoliscus strigatus; assembly: GCA_901007665.1. Classification (NCBI taxonomy): domain Eukaryota; kingdom Metazoa; phylum Chordata; class Actinopteri; order Syngnathiformes; family Centriscidae; genus Aeoliscus; species Aeoliscus strigatus. Next base: position 46,136 of record CAAKHB010000033.1, on the reverse strand, counting down.
AGGTTCTAATTCATGTACTTTGTTCTTTTTCAGTGTGGTTGGCCACTCAGAACCACAGTACACTTGTAACAGACACCACCGTTGTGCCTTTTCTGCCCGTCAATCCAGAATACTCCTCTACCAGAAACCAGGTAAGTGGTTTCACCAGCCGCAGTTTGTGTTCCATATGTAACAGTGCTGTGATTATTTTTTGTTCTGTATGCATTTCCTCAGGGTCGTCAGAAATTGGCAAGGTTTAGTGCTCATGAGTTTGCTACCTTGGTCATCGACATTCTAACTGATGCCAAACGTCGGCAGTGGGGTAACGCATGTGAAAGCCCCAAAGGTACAATGAACAGCAGTTTTTATGCATATTTCTTGCTTGTTCATTTACAAGTAGGAGTTTTTGTCTTTGTTTCTGTAAATTAAATTGTCTGCAGTGATGTGGTTTGGACAGCAAACCTTGTTTGGTCCTTGTATATAAATTTGGGGATCTGTCTTCAGACAGTGTGGAGCTCATCCTTCAGGGTATTGACAGTGGCCATAACTCTGAGAGCCAGGACAATGACCAGCCTGATTACGACAGCGTGGCTTCAGATGAGGATCCTGCACAAGAAACAATATGCAGCGACAGCTGCAATGATGGCAGGACTAAGGTGAATTATTCAAAACCCGCTTATCTTTCTTATAGCACATGTGCCTTCTCACTTATGCTGCTTTTCCACTACTTAGTTCCAGTTTGGCTCCGGTCACCTCTACTTGACTCTACTCCGTTTGGTTCCAGAGAGGCACTTAGTTGATGTGGGTGTTGGTGTCACAGCACTGGCTGTGTAAAACTGCTGTGATGGCGTTAAACATAAACGATGTAGAAGATGGAGGAGATGGTGAAGTTGCTGCTGTTTGTGTATTTTTGTCACAGACAGAGCAGGACATGATCGATGACACGGAACACTCTCCATCTCGTGTAATAAACCGTTGCAACCAGACGAAAAACAGTGTATGTTTTGCACACATCAGCACACATAAATTCGAACGTGACGAGGAATATTAGCTATTTCTGGTAGAACTGCTGACAGACACTTGGGTGGCAGAAAGCGTTTGGGACGGCCCTCTGTCTGTAGTGACCAAACAGGCCGCGAGTCTGCAACCTCACATGTTTAGCTCGCTTGGAACCTCAAGGTTTATTGCCAATGGAAATGCAAAGAAGTGTAGTAGAGGCGAGTCAAGTCGAGGCGCGCTGGAACCGTGTAGTGCAGGGGTGTCCAAACCGGTCCTCGAGGGCCGCATATCCTGCAGGTTTTCCATGTCACCCTGCTCCTACCTCACCTGAATCAGTCTCTGAAGTTCTGCAGAGGCCCGACAACGAGCTGCAGATTTGAGTCAGGTGTGTAAGAGGAGGGTGACATGGAAAACCTGCAGGATATGCGGCCCTCGAGGACCGGTTTGGACACCCCTGGTGTAGTGGAAAAGCGCTGTCATTCAACCCAGTCTGACCCAGTCTGTGTGTATCTGGTTCTAACACAGAGCTCTGAGTCTTCTGATCTGTCTGATGGCCCAGTCACAGTGCAAGAATTTCTGGAAGTGAAGAGCGCCCTCACTGCATCGGAAGCCAAAATACAGCAGCTTCTCAGAGTAAACTGTCACCTCAGTGAAGAGCTGCAGGTGATGCAGAGCAAGGTTTGTGAATTCATGTCATCAGCTGTACTGTGGATTGTCGTTACCTGTTTTTGTTTCTTTCATAGAATAAATTACTCTGCATTGGTGTCAAATCATTAGAAGGTTTATTCCTTGGATAGCAAATATCTCCTGTTAACAGAGACGGTATGTAAGTGGACATGAACAATTTATGTTAAAGCCTGTTTGAGCCTGTTTGATTGTGTGGGTTAACTGCATTATTTCAATTTAAATTGTATTATATGCAAATTAACCATTGCATGAAACGATAGCTTCAGGTAAGAAATATGTGGTGAGGTAAAATGATTGACAGGTGGTTTTGTGGGTGCACACAGGAAATGTAGTCGAGGAGCAGCTCTGCTCTGCAAAGCGGACAAAAAGCTGATTAAATTTCCATCATTTGGACCTTTTAACACTTAAGATTCCGAATATGTGGTCCAAATAACGGATGTTTGGGACTTTGCTCTTATGAATGTGGTATGCTGAAATACTGATAACGATTTTTGTTTGGTTCTGTGTAAACAAGCCAAGCATCATTATCATGGGGCCATTTTTATAGCGGTAGTGCAGAAACATTTGAATTTGGCTTTTGGTATGCAAAACTGGCTCAAGATAAAAATGAGTTAATACAGAAAGTAGCCCGCTCTCTACAGTATTGTTATGTGTAAGGAAATACGAGGGAATACATTACAATGTAACTAAAAATATAAAAACACTTAAACACTAAAAACACAATGTCGCTCTCTCTCATTAAAACAAATGAGTTTGCCGCAATTCTTTCATTCAGTGTAGCTGAGAGCATACTCAGTTTTATTACCAGTTTACAAGTTTAAATGGGTCGAAAACCTGAACTGAGCAGTAAAGACCAGAAACTCATTAGGAAAGAGTGTTTACTGAGGTAACAATCAAGTGCCCCCCCCTGCTGGCTATTAGCCATTATGTGCAGTATGTTGACTATACGTTTTAGACCTGTAGGCTGTTTCCATAGAGTTTATATTCTTAACTTAAGTTAATCATTAGTCCTGACCTCTGCATAGTTCTGAGACATATGACTCAAACGTGTGTGTACTGTATGAGAAGTCAAATGATAGCTGAACAAGTCATCTTTTTCATTGCTCTACTGCCACCGCTTATTTGGCATTTTCTCATGGGGTCCGGTACTGAGAAGTTGGTGCCAAAACACTGTCAGCATTTCAAACCGTTGTGTAAAATGTAGATGTGAAACCATAAACAGAAAAGTGAGAAGGAAGTCCACGCAGACACGTTTCCTGTAGGATGGTGACTCTTTTATGCTCCTGTCATTCAATCTGGCACTTGTGTGGAGTTCATCTCCCAGTTTGAGTTGAATTGAAAGATGCTTTGTTCTCCACAGCTGAACTCCCTGCAGACCGAAAACACAACACTGCGATGGCAGACCCCCAGTGGACAACACCTCCAGGGGCCTTTTAGTTGTCACCCAACCCGCGGAGGTCGGGCCATGTCCATGTATGAGACAGGCTCTACTCTGAAGCAGTACCCCAACCGCGTGGAAACAACTCAGCAGGAGGATGGAGTCCTCTTACAGCCCTTCCCAACCAATGTAAGCACAGAAGCACTAGTGTTTCTCCTCAGTCGTTCTCCAAAGACAAAATGATGATGCCTGGCTTGGGGCTGGTGTTGGATAGTCATTCATTCATTCATTCATTCATTCATTCATCCATCCGTCCATTCAATGGACCATTGATTGCATCTCAATAGCGTACGTTCAACTTGGTTTGACCCTTTTCTAGATTAGGAGGGGTCCTTTGGGGACGGCTGCTTCCTCCCTCCCTACCTTCCCCTCTTCCCTGTCCTGGTCGTGGAATGAGAGATCTCGAAGGGTTAAGTACTGCAGTTGCCCTCAGTTCAGAGTCAGCCCCAGGGGACACTGAGAACCTTCCCACTTCTTGACCCCACAGTTTTCTCTCTCCTGACCTGAGCCCCTGATCAGTATCTCCTGCCTGGCTGCACGTACCTCAGTGCATCTCTACAGTTCAGAACACAGAACAATGCAAGCTTTTTTTCTCCACAGTCAGAACCAGAGCTGCTTCTGCCCAGCAATGATCAAAAAGCACTTTCTAAAAAAAAAAGAAAGAAAGATAATCTCAGCCGCTTCTTAACCGATAAAAGCACCGACAATCTAAATGAGGATATCTTTGCATCTACTAATTGCATCCTCAGCACTGCAGTATGCTGTAATGACATGGCTCTCTTCATCTGCTTCAGATCTGTCATGTACTCCGAAATGCATGTTTCCGGTTTCCATGTTCCAACAGCTGCTCTTCTAAAGAGTTTGTTTCACCGTGTGCAGTGCATCATGAATCATTTGAGTCATGGTAGACCTCTGATCTGCACACAGGGCTGCAGCCTGGAGGGGCAGAGCACCGTGTTTAAAAATGACTACGACACTGTACCCAACCACTCTGAAGTGGAGGAGACTGGGTAAGACCGCAGACCGTCAAACTCACTTCAGATTTTAGATTTTAATGATTGATGGCAGAACACACAGATCGGTGTCTTAGAAATCACATGTATACAATGAGTTTATTAAGTTCTCTGAAACTGACAAAACTTATTTCTGCTTCTGAATTAAAAAAAAAAATTCCGTCCATTGTCTATGACAAATTAATATTTAAGATAGAGAAGAAAATCCTACATTTGTTTCATTTTTTTTATTTTTAGCAGCCCCCTACTAGCCTCTGAAGGGCAGCAAGAGGAAGCAGGTGAGGAAGATGCCACCCTGCCCAGCACGGAGGACGTCATCTGTAAGACGGAGCAGATAACCAAGAACATACAGGAGCTTCTCAGAGCTGCACAGGAGACCAAACATGAAAGGTACTGTCACTTTTTTCACGGCCATTACTGTAACGTCAGCACTGACATGGAGGAGGTACGGGAATGTATTGGAAAAGGACGTGTTGTGGAATCAACCCGAGCAGAGCTGAGTCCAGTGGAGCCAAAGAGTGGAAACCCAGCGTCAGTATGTCAAGTGTGTGCTGAATGTGTCAGTGTAGTGTTTGTGGACGTTGTCGTTTCCTTTCTATAGCTGACAAACCTGCAGCTTCGTGAACCCGATACTTGCTGACTTGGACGGCGTCGCGGAGCTGCTGTGGTGGGAAGCACCTGCCAGCTGTTGACTCACAGAAACTCGTTTTCTGTGTTTCTTCTCGCAGTCGATGTGTCTGTCCTTTCCTGCGCTGTCCCTGACAGACGAGGGTTATTGCGGCCTTTCTACTACCTCAGTTGCTTCCACATTTCACACTTGCATGCCACATTTCTGATATTCTTAAAGGTTATTCCACAGCACGTGGCGCACACTGATACACCGGTTGCACCAGCAATGGGTTTTTAAAATGCTTCAAGCATTTTGAGCTGATAAGTCAAATAAATCCGTATAAGTTATTCATAAAATCTCTTTTATTCTGGGAGCAAACTCATTCTAACATCTCAACCAGAAAAATGTCATTTGCCAGTGATTTGGGGGGGTTTATAGCTGTTGTTGGTCACTCATTAAACCAGTTAGTCTTTATGTCCCACAGCTTTCTGCCCTGTTCGGAAAAGATCTGCTTGGCTGTGACAGAGATGGCTGCCCTGTTTCCCAAGGTAAGGTGACTGTTACCGACAGCTTGAACCCCCCCCCCCCCCTCCCATAGGATTATTTGTTTAGCAAACAGCAAAGAGATGTTAGCATCACCTGTGGGGGCGGCGACGCCCTGTTCATTGAATGGCCTTTCTTTCTGTTTACACACACACACACACTGACCACAGTGACAGTTACTCTTCCCAAGTCTCATCGTCCCTTCTTTCACCCTCAGAGGCCGTTTTCGGAGGTTGTGCGGGGCTCCCTTTGTCTGCTCACTTCAAGCGCTAGCCGGCTGCACGGCGAGTGTCAGAACGCGGCAGAGCACCAGCCCTGTCCGTCAGACATCCAGTTGGTCACTCAGCAGGTCATCCAGTGCGCCTATGACATCGCCAAAGCTGCCAAGCAACTCGTCACTGTGACAACCAAAGAAAACAACAACTAAAAGCCCAAACCACTGCTGAAACCCCCCAAAAACTTGAAAGCAACCTTAAATTCATTTTAATCAGTGTTACCAATTTCTTTTTGTAGAAACACTCAAACACATTCCTTGGGGAGGGAACACCACCTACTGTGGGAAATACCCAATCAGTCAACAACATATTTATTCTTATTTTCTATCACGCTATTATGGAGTCCTTAAATTACCCCACTAAGGTTTAATCCAGTATTACCCACATGTGTGATGCCATGTATGTGTAGAACAATGAAAACAAGCAGTTGAGCCTTTGACGTTGTAGTTTTGGTTGTAGTACGTAATGGACATCAGAGGTCTGGTTCTTCCGGAGCTCTACTGGTGACATTTCAGTCCTCCAGGTTTAATTTCTGTACGGCATTCAAGCTTGAATGTTTGCGACGCCTCTCGCTTAGATGTTTTGTTTAGTAAGAAAACTGTGATTAAGGCAGACAGTGTGCAAACTGTCGTCCCATCCATCGGCTGACCTCACCGTTCAGTCCTTCCACGCTGGTTGAAGGTTTGGTCATCGGTATCTGTCGTCGGTGGAGCTTAAATGTTACAGCCATACTTCTGATGGTGTGTGTGTGTGTGTGTGTGTGAGATACTAAATGGCAAATCCATTTTAATAGTGTTATATGCAAATATACAAAATGTATGTATCAGAATAATCCAAATGCTATTCTATTTATAAAGTGTATGTCATACCTCTTAGAAAACATCCATGTTTATTTTCATAAGCCTTCGTTCAACACAATGCTCCTGGCAGGTCGATATTCCTTCTGTGGTTTGGGACGTCTCAGCTGGCAGTTACTTGTCGGCAGGGTGTGATCCTAGTGTAAGCTCACGTGCTGCTGTAAGACGCTGTGGTATTGCTGTGGTTTACAATCAATGCAGATATGTATTTGTCCTCGATGTTAGCGTACCTGAAGTAGAACTTAGGTCACACGTGTCACCTGTTGTTTTGAACCCAGGGGTGGAAAGGGAAACAGAATCTCTCATGTCATATGAATACAAATAATTCACCTGATCACAATTACTAATCTGACTGGTAGAACAAGCTTTTTTTCCCCAATTTAACCACTTCCTTATGAATTGGTGACTTTGACCCCTGAATGACCTCTGTTGAATCTTATTAAAAGCATCTTTCTAGTCTTTTTATTTTACAAGCAGAATTAAAGTTCAGGTGTTTTTGTTATATCTCAATATAATTTAAAAATGTGCATTATTTTTTCCTCTTAGTATAACTTACTATTATTTGTATTCGTTTCCAATGTTGAAAATGAAGTGTACAAGCAACTTACAAAAGTAACTCAAATTTAACCCGAGCAATGACATAAATAGTACTCATGCTATTATACAGTCGTCATTATCATAGAATGAAAATGTCTGCATTGCAAAAACATTTTTAAGTCATAATGGACCTTTTTAAAAATTGAAAAATACTATCTGTGTTTTGTTTTGTTTTTTTATTCCACTCCTGGTTTCTACCTGGATTCCAGCATCCAGCATCCTCCCACTGACTGAAAACAAGTCCTGCCTGTGGTCCAATAAAGTCGACTGACACGTTCTTGTCGTCAGTGTGTGTGTACTTCACTCCACCTGTTGGCGTCTGTGGGGGGAGGCGCCTCCCATCTGACAACAAGAGTTCCGGGTTGTCGTGTTTTTTTTCTTTTCTTTTTTTCCCTTTCCATTTCGCCTCGGCTGCTCTCTGAGCCCTCGAACATGTCTCTGTTACTGGACAACCAGTTCCAGCAGCTGCCGGATGACGGCTCGGTGGACACCGGGCTCTTCCTGGAGTCCGTCTCCCACCTGCCGTCGTTCTTCGGTGAGTAGTTTCCACACAGCTCGTTCATACTTCCTTACCACACCGAGTTTTCTCTGTTAGCACACGCACGCACGCACACACACGTCCGTCCGTGTCCCATAGAGAAACTCTTTGTTTACACCCGGAGCCGAGCACACATCGACCCCATTGTGAGTCAGCTGGTCACACGCATTCTTCGCTCCGACTCGTTTAAAGCGTCAAGTCATTCACGTGTCTGTGTCTTTCAGACTGTCTGGGCTCCAAAGTATTTTCAGTCATAAAATCGGACATTAACGGCAATATCACGGTAAGATACCGTTTTTTTTTTCTATTTTTGTGCGCCTTGAAGTATGGGGGCTCATAGAGGACGTGGTTGAAAAAGATATTTCCATAAGAGCATTAGATTTCTGCCCCGCGGTGTATGGTCGAGTAATGCATGGGTCATTTTCACCCAAAGAGCATGGGCATTTAAACATGTAAAAATGTAGTGAAATACAACACATTTGAATAGAAATGCAATTCATAACCATTCATTAGTGTTAAATGGAAAATGACTGTGGAAATATTAAATTGCTACTATTACATTTTCATTGTCATTTAAATAAAGTCAAATATACACTTTTTTTGTTGGGTTTGAACCATTTAGTGTTTGGCGACCACGACAGCATGTAGATATTTATCATGACCTTAGGAGTGGCTTTATCAACATGGTCAAAGAGGAGGTTTAGAACACTTTTGTCTTTTCATGGAAAGAGTTTGTATTCAAGATAGCAGAACCACGACTGGTAACTGAAGCAAGTGCGAGATGACGTGTGATATCCTGGAAGGGGCGCGAAACAATGAATTAATAACTTGCTGCTCTCCTTTTCTGCTGCTCTACAACGGAGCCAATGGCTACTACATGGATCTGTCTTGTCTGTACTTTGAAAGACGGAATGATCGTTTATAAAAACAAAAATAAATTATGAATTTGTCAGTGATGAATATAATCTGTTATAACAGTTGTCCTCATGTTTCTAAGCCCTTTATAAAGTAGTAGTGGTGTCTGAGTAGTTGTGTACTATTGTAGTAATAACACTTCCAGGATTAAGATGTGTTTTGCTACTGGACCAGAATGCTGAATGTTTTTTTTTTCTTTGTTGTTTTAAGAAAATTAAGGGTGTTTATCTAAAGGATCCTGAGAGGTACATCACCCTGCAGCACATCCTGGAGGCAGAGCGAGAGGACCATGGGGCAGAATGGCCCAAAGTTGGAGCAACTCTAGCTCTGATGTGGCTGAAGAGGTGATCACTCCCTGAGCTCAGTTTCACGGTGTATGTTAAACGGCTCCGCCGGTGAAGACAAGTTCCTTCTTTCCTGCAGGGGCCTCCGTTTCATACAGATCCTGCTCCAGAGTTTGGCAGACGGGGAGAGAGACGAGAACAACCCCAACCTAATTCGGGTCAATGTTACCAAAGCCTACGAGGAGGCGCTGAAGAAATACCACGGCTGGTTCGTTCAGAAGATTTTCAATGTGAGTCTCCTGTAACGCTGTGACATCACCTGACAACTTCCTGATCACGGAGAACTTTTTCTCTTTGCAGACTGCGCTATTCGCAGCCCCATATAGATCCAACTTTCTGAAGGCTCTGTCGAAAGGAGAGGAGGTGAAAGAGGAGGAATGTCTGGCAAATGTGCGACAGTTTCTGGTGAATTACACCACCACTGTTGATGCCATCTATGAGATGTACACGAGTCTGAACGCAGAGCTGGACTACACCGTTTGATGTGCACAACACGCCTGGACTAGATGCTCGGCCATCGGACAAATCCAGTTTTTTGAGCTTTATTTATTTCTTGGATATTTGCCTCACTAAATCATTGTTTGATCCTGACATTACACACTTGGGAATTCCGTGTCACAGCAGGTGTGCGCGTGCTCCATCATCCACCAAACATCCACCAAAGCTGTGACGAGACTTAATATTTGTTTGTGGAGTTTGTACAATCAGCAGCTTTACATTGGAACAGCTCTTTCAGTTCATTCTGAAGTCTGCCGAGTGCCTTAATGTCACACGTTTTCAAACTCAGAAGTAATATTTGTAATGATAATCTGTTGTACATTCAATAAAAGTCCTTCTGTGCTTTCATCATTGTGATGGGGCTGTTTAGTTTGAGTATTGCTCTGTAGATCTTATTTGTCCCCAGCAATCCACACGTTTAGTATTAAATGATGCCCAGGTTTATCTTGTATGAATGCTCGCTGATAAGCTCTTCTTTTTTGTTTCTTTTAAAATGTAGTTAAATGGCAGATCAAATTTTACAGTTCCTCAACTGCACATTAGGTGGCAGTGTTCACTTGTTTTTGACCATTTTAATCTTTTTGTTTAGCATCAGACGTGTGAATCTGATTTTATGACACAAAATATAAGCACTATACATTCAAAACCCTACAACCATCTTGTAATTCTTGGGGTTTTTTTTCCCAAAAGCTTTCAACGGATCGATTTAATTTGCTCTATACGAGGCTACGTATTTTTAAATCACTTGATTTAAAACTATTTCTTTGAGCCATCATTGGTAAATTGGATTAAAATCTCTCTCCTTCATGTCCACTAATCCCCCAGATCAACTGTCCTCTTTCTCTGCCTGAAGCGTGTCCCAGAGGCCACACTGGCTGTGGTTCCTCTCCCCGTGGAGCCCCGACTGAGTTAATCATCTCAGAGAGAGAGAGAGCAAAAGGAGTGTGTCTGTGTTACTGTTGGTTTATCAGAGTGGCCTGGGGGGGTCCTACGCAGTAGATAGGAGGGAAAAGCTCCGAGCAAAAGCAGCACACAATGGGTGAAAGACAGGACATCATTTGCCACAATGTCAGAGCCACTGACCTTTAAGGATCTGGATCAGTTATTAAAGTCATTAATCCAGTACTGCAAATTTATTTCTAATAGTGCAGCTAATGTTATTATTCACGCCGTCTAGGTTATTATACAGACTTCTTTACATGATTGTAGTGGCAACCCCACGTTTTTAGAACCACAATATTCTTGTTGATTTATATTCATACACAAATGGAACATAACAGAAAGGCTGCACATTCCCACTCCCCTGACATATGCTGTCCATATGGTAACAAATATCCCTTTAATAATAACTTTAATAATAACTAACAGTGTTTTTCGCTGTGGATGGACGCATCATATAAACTGCAGATTGAATGGTGGAATATTCCGCTAATTCTTCTTTCAACTGGATCACATGTAATAACACAAATGGCGTATTCTGTTTACAAAATGTCCTTTACTTCACAATCCTTATCAGGAAGAGGCAAAGAGGTTGAGGGATTGGTGGCAGGGGAAGGGGGGGGGTACATACATTGCCAGTGCAGTTACTTCAGCAACATACTTCATGGAGAGCAATTACATGTTCATATATAATAATTGCACTTTATAATTATAGAGACAATTTGCCATAAAACTCAAACCTAAATAAATATCACCAGTGCAGACAAACAGTGAACTACTCCATCGTACATTCTCACATCATCAGTAATCATGACATGGCCCCACCACCACGAACACACCTCACGATCCAACATGGCACTCGGATAAGAACGAGTGTGTGATGTTAAAACCCTCCAGAGGAAAACACTGATGCAGCCTCTGACCTTTACAAATGTTAGTAACTAAACAATACAAGCAGAGGGACCAGCTCAGCCTGAATGCCACAGTGGTGATTGGGACACGCAGCAGTTGTGACGACATCAGAATCAACTCGATCGAACGCAGCATTTACTGAAAGAGGTCAACAGAGAACGTGAAAACTCTATGCAGGTGATCTAACTCTTTCCCCACATGGTGACGGAGAGATTTGCATCATATTGCAGACACTGTGTGTATCCAGTTGTACACACACACACAAACAGAAAACAACGTTAATGAAGGAACGCGCCCTCTCAGAAGTAGTCACGAGTTCAAGTTTTCCGAGGTGTCAACAACGAGCTACCTGCAAACAGTTCACTTGTAGCAAACTACAACAAGGTGCTCATCATCATCATCATCATCATCATCATCATCGTATTGTTGAAAAAAAGTCCATAAGATAATCACTTATCATCAGTTTACCATGTCTAACGTAAAACCTTCAACAGTCCTCGTCTCATTTTTTGAACGACGTTGTCTATAAAAAGGTTCTGTTGCGTGGCTGCACTCTCTCTATCTGTAGACAGGAAGTTGGATGTGGATTTGCTGGTGGTGCTCCATTAGTTGAGGCATCCCCATGGCTTCATACCCACGACCCAGCATGCGCTCTTTGATGCAGGGGGGGTGGATCTCACTGATGAGGCACTCCAGAGACTGCAGGCTGCTGCTGAGCAACGCAGCGTGGCACAGTCTGGAACTAGGCAGCCCACAACAAAGGTTTTGGTCAGCGCTGTAGGTCGGAGTCGGAGCAAGATGGGGAGGGTGGAGCAGCGGCTGGTGGCAGTTCGGGCGGAGATGGGGAAGGTGGACGGCCACGTCTGCTGCACATGTATCCGCTGCCAGCACCTGAGAGGCGTAAGCGTCACTATTCGGTGTGGACACGGCGTTGTCCCAGAATGGAGCGAAGCTCTGTCCAGCGGAGAACTCCCCCTGCACGGCGGCACGATACAGAGAACAATTTCTCTCGTGCCCCACTCCCACGCTTGGGGGACGCAACCCATATCCCAGCTGGCCGACCCCGGCGTCAGCGGCCCTGAGCCCCACAGCGGCGTTGCCGCTCACGCTGTACATCCTCGCTGCTCGCTGCTGATACGGCTGCAGCTGCATCTGAGGTTTGTGCTGCCACCCGGTGTAGTCTCCCCCCTCCAGGTATCCGGCTTTGTCTGCACTCTGTGTCGGCAGCACGGCTCCGGCGAAGGCCAGGCAGCTCTGTGGAGGGACACCTGGGACAAAGTCGGTCTGGGCCACTGCCGCCACGGCCTGCAGCGAGGGGCTGGCTCGTGCCTCCCCTCCCTCCAGCTGCGCCGCCACGCTGTGGGGGACTCTGCTCATCTGCCTCATCAGGCTTTGAACCTCTGCCAACTCGGACTGGGGGACCAGACACTGATCTCCAGCGGCCATCCCGTCGCTAGAACAAACAGTCTTGATGGGACCGTCCGGTGGCTTACATGAGCCTACGTGATAGGCCTTATGTCTGGGTCTGAGCGTGTAGCCATTACTCAGAGGATGATTGTAAGGCGTCACAGACGCCTGGCTGTTTGCGTGTCTAGTCCTTCTTCCCTCCAGGTTTTTTACGACACTCTTGACTGCCCCAGAAGCCTTGACGACGGTCAACAAGCCCTGGTAGCCTCCTGAGTAGGGGTGTGAATAGGGGCTGTAGCGCTGGCCTGTGGTGTCCAGGCCATTGACCGTTTTATTCAGCTGTTTGTTTTGCGGCACCCGGACGTCGGATGGAAAGATCTTAATGGACAGTGGGCTGTTGGCGGTCTTCTTAGCAAAAGCATCCAACTCTGCAGCAGAGGGGTACCGAGAAGTCACAGAGGCCGTCTTACCTAAGAAGAAAGCAGACAGAAACAGCTCTGAGTCGATGGTCCGATGGAAGCTGGTGTTTTCTATGGTCATTAACCTCTACAAACGAGAAAAAGTTGTTGAGATCACAGTTTGACTGACAGGACAAACCAGGACTGGATTTAAACAATGTTATTCAGGCAATTTCATGGCTGCTTAACGCGCCGCGACAAGGGAGAGGTGAAAAAGGTGCCCTGGTTAACACAATACATCATCTGGTAGGAATTACTGCCACCTTTCAGGGTCCTTTCAGGGTGGCATTGCTCGTGGACTGGCTGACATAAAAACAGAGACAGATGCAAAATTAATCTCCGTCACGCTGCAGGTCAGAGGGAATCATGGCAGGTTAAAGAACAAGGCTGTAATCTGCAATAAAAGAGGGGAAAAGGAAGAACAAAACACTTCATTTCATTTTCAATAACAAAACCAATTCCAGCTTTGCAGGGAGAGGGCTGCTCTCGTTTGAAATTGATTTGGGAGTTCATTTCATTTCAGGCCTACAGTGAGCCCCCGACTGTGAAAATGATTCAATCTGCAAGATCCATCTCATGAAAGAAGTAAATTGGGTGTTTAAAATGGAGGAAAGAGGTAAGGTGGAGTGTTCAATCCATCCAGCAATCTCCCAGCGGAGCACCAGCAGCTGCACCATGGTGCCAGAAGCATGAATGAATTCTGTAGAGAAATACAACAAAGCAAAACACTGCTTATTATGTATCACAGCGTTGGTCCGCTATAGGAAAACAATGACATGAAGGATGTTAGAGAGCTCTTTACAGTGTAAAATGTCAAGATTGTGAGCCCTCCCCCTTTTCCACGTTTGCTGTAATCCTCCTCGCAGATAAAGAGGCAGAAAACAGCAGCTGAACCATTCCTGCTATCTGCCGTGCAACAAATTTTACATTTAGGTTGATAAGCGATATGAATAAAAGCTTCATATCCACATCTAAGTCAAGTGTGCAGGATGCATCTAAAAATGTCCCACCCTGGATTATGTTGCTCAATAACCAAAGACGCATCATTTAGCAAAATAAGACAGCCCCCGTTAAGTGGAATGACAGTGTTAAGCCCTGCATGCTGCGCCTGATTTCCACTCCACAAACACCTCCAACACTCTGAATCTGAGCACGCCTTCACAGGGTGTCTGATATTGTTAGCCCTGAGATTATAGCCCTGTCAGAGCCATGGAGACACAACACAGCTGCACTTCCCCCTGTGGCTGCCTTAATGTGGCACTATGGAAACCTCATTAGCAGAGAGGCCTTCCCCGCTCTGCACTGACATATTTATCAACCGACGACCACGGCGGGGTGACACGCATGTAAAAGGGCTCGTTTGATCCTGACAGAGGCCCAACTACTGGATCATGTGACGTTAAAACTGAGATCACAGACACCGTGAGCAGAATTAAAATAGCTCTGAATGACAAGCAAGAGCAAAGTAAATGGCAGTGAACTAAAACGGCTGACTTATCTTGACACTAGTCGCGTAAAAACAAAACAAAAGTCCAACAGGTTAATTGTGTGGATCATTACCATCAAGCTGGCAGAGTGAGAGGTTCGGTTTACTTACTGACAAAAGGGATGATCCCACTGTGAGGAGGCTGAAATCCCACCCCCACACACCCCCAAATTCAAAAACAAAGTCCAGCAGAAGTGTAGCAAAGTTCGTGGAGATATCATACAAATCACAATATAAGAATTATACGAGCCCTGCCGAAAATTTAAATTAAGCTGGAACCAAGACATCATATTCTTTAGATCAAGGGTCCCCAACCACCGGGCACCGGACCGGTACCGGTGCGTGGATCATTTTGTACCGCAAAGAATAATTAATCGTGATTAAAATATATAAAAATGTTTTTGCTTCCGGGTATCTTATTTTGAAAGACAACCGCTTCCACCCTCGCCTAACTTCCGCCCTTGACTCTTTGACGCGTATTTATCTAGCATCAGCAATGCAAGCTAGCTCCCGCAAAATGAGGCAGAAACAGAGTTCACTGGAGAGTATGTTTGGAAAGAGTAAACGAGACAACGATGAGACGGCAGAAGGGTCACAGACTGCCTGCAAAAAGAAAGCTGCATTTAAAAGAAAATACCAAGAGTCCTACCTGAGTTACGGGTTCATCAACAGGTGATTGACAAGCCCCACACCCACTCTGAGTAACGTGCGGTGACAGACTTGCTAATGAAACCATCAAAACTGCGCCGCCACATGGAGGCAAAAACACACAGCATTGAAAGAAAAGCCCTTTAGAGAGAAAAAAAACGGGAACTTGAAGGACAGAAACAACGGAGTAGACTGGATATAAAGAATACAATTGGAGTGTCACCGTCTCCCATCACCCGCAGATGGGACCGTCTAGTTGCTGGAAAACAAGCCCAGAGCTCCCACTGATTCTACATTTTGGTGAGTTGACATTATAATGTAATAGTTCATGAAAGTGCCTAATATAAAATGTAATTGTTTCATTCAGATCACATACTAAAATATGATGATTAAGGTTTTTGTTATTGGAACCTTCACGCCCCTACCCGGTCCTTGAAAAAGTGTTTCTGTGTGAAACTGGTCCCTGGTACAAAAAAGGTCGGGGACCACTGCTTTAGATGAACGAGCATGCATGTGCATTTGAAAAACAAACTCACAAACAAACTTAATTTATTTACAAAGGCGTTGGAGGTCTACATGTGCTCTGTGGACTTGGAGAAGGGTTATGACTGTGTTCCCAGGGGCGTCCTGTGGGGGGCATGCTTCACGACTGTGGGTAGTGCTTATATGAAATTATTATTATTATTATTTGACATTTGACATTTTTATTTGACAGTCCCACTTAGATGTTCACTCCGGAAGCACCAAACATGGTGCTCAACAGTCTGGGTGCCACACTGGGTGAAACTGGCACATGTTCCCAGGAAACGTCTAATCCTGATTTCCTCCTTCCATGCGAGGGGTGAGGGGTATGCTTGCAGAGAAACAACAGGGGGTGGTGTTCAATCCAACTTTTGATCAGAACATGAGCTAATTTAGCATGTGCATGTAATACTGTGCTATTTATATGCGCTTTTATAACCTTGGTTCAAACCCCACACAAGCACATTCAGTGCTTTAAAACAGGGTAATCTGTTTCCCGTGGTCACACTTACAGCCATATCCCCTGCAGATTAGAGTGGATACCTGATTGTTTTGGTGCAGTTTTGAGTTAATCACTAATTTATGGGCAAAACAAGCCCTGGAGGCAAGGCTGATACGAGGAGCTGGACAAGCTCATTGTGTTTCCAAATCCACGGCTCCCAGCCACTACCCCGGGGGCCAACATAAGGAAAGGATCAGGACGACAACCAGATCAGGGTTTCACCAGAGATAGAATTCATACAAAAACATCAAATCCTGAGCAGAAAGCTGCACCTGCCAGTAACTGACACAAGTGGAACCAGGGTTCTTACTCATTCTGTCGTTCAATTTGACTATACATCATCTGAAATGTTAATGTGCATACGAAGATTACCACCATTAAATGTTTAATCAGGTTATATAAGATGAATCGAAATAGATTTTCCTCAGTAAAGCTACCTTTTATTTTTTCATACGT
Organism: Aeoliscus strigatus; assembly: GCA_901007665.1. Classification (NCBI taxonomy): domain Eukaryota; kingdom Metazoa; phylum Chordata; class Actinopteri; order Syngnathiformes; family Centriscidae; genus Aeoliscus; species Aeoliscus strigatus. The sequence continues at coordinate 29,513 of CAAKHB010000033.1, read as the reverse complement.
GTTTACAGAAGTTGATTTTTCCAACCACCATGATTTTTTCCGAGGCTATTTCTGACTGAGAAACCATGTAAATACTTGTTCATCGCACCAAAGAGCCCTAATATTTACCAGAAACTGAGCACGGTCCATTTGCAATGCATTTAAAAACATACGTCTCTGTTACCATGACAACCCATCAATGCACCCACTTGGCCCAATAAGCCCAGTCAAAGAAGCATGTAATTAATTGGCTCTGCCTTCACTGGACTGGTTTTCGACAAGCTAGTTGGTAATAACACTTCAACACGGGGCCACTGACTGAAAACTGACTGCATCATTTATGGACCCTTCTACTGAACTGGTTCAAAGTCACAGTGGAACTTCATCCAGATTTGTCTGCTGTTTTATCAAAACCGTTACCATATATCTATTAAAGTATACCTAAGGGACATACATACATATTTATACACACATTACAGATATATAATTTGCCATTCTCATGACATGCGGGTTGATAAGAGATATTTGACAACATGACTAACAATGTCAGAATAACGACAGCAGTTACACAGCCGCACTGTCACACTTCAAACCCTCTATACTGACTTTGAGAATAACAATTGGCAGATGGTAAAAAGGTCAAACAAAACTATGTTAAGTGGAAGATTTAAGCAGATTTAATAGGTTTAACTAGCAGTTCATGTTAATATAAAAAGAGATACAAATATCTATGTGGTGAAAAGAAAGAATCCAGTCGACTGATGATTTAGTCCGACCAGCAATCAAGAGGACACAACAGAGCATATGCGTTTAAACTTCATTCACCGTGACCTCTCTATTTATTACTTCCTTCCGTAAACATTCTTAAATGTAAATATATGCACATTGCCTTGCCTCCCCCTCTCCGCCGCAGTAATCTCCACATGTAGAGTGGGCATAGAGTGACCTCAGGGTTGAACACTTAGTTATGTGTGCTCGGGGGAAATCTCTGGCGAGCAACTCGTTGCACCAGTGTCACTCCACATTTGTTTCTGTGCCGCTTGGCCCAGCCTGGGCAAAGCCCTCCAAAGCCGGCCCAAGCTCAGGCCAGTGGCAATGGGGGTGTGTGGGTGGGGGGGGGGCTA
>CAAKHB010000033.1:0-28390 GCA_901007665.1 Aeoliscus strigatus | reverse complement strand
GGGGGGGGGGGGGGGGGGGGGGGGGGGGGGGGGGGGGGGGGGGGGGCTAGTTTTCAGTCGCTGCTTTCAAACTGAGATAACAGAGCTCTCTGTTCCACTCTCATAACACAATTCCCAATGCTGAGAAATCTTTCACGTGGGTCTGTGGAGCTGAGAGCTCTCTATCTTCCGCCTTTAGCTAAAAATGGAAATGGCTCGCTACAGCACAGCAGCAGCTAAAGACCGTCCCGATTTAACTTGATCCAACAACGACTCATTTGCTGAAGAGGCCCGGGCCACACAGAGTGAGCTCCCATCAGCAGCCTATTCCCTCCGGTTGAGCCTGAAATGTCAGGCTAGAGCTGCAGGGAGCTGGAGCGTGCACAGTTGCACAGAAACTCAAGGGGAGGAAAAGGCCCTGCAGGTAAACAGGATGAGAAGCCCACCCGTGGGTCTGCCAGAGGCAAACCAAGCCCTTCTGTTCAAGCGTTTAGCTGACAAGTGCACCACTGTTTCCCAATTAATATTTAATCGCCAAAAAACACAAAGACATTTCACTTCAGGAGAGTGATACAAAATAAAGACATTTCCAGAAATTTAAATTTCCTGTTTGTTTCCTTGTACCTGTCAGATCAGAACTTATTTTTAAACTCTGAGCTCCACAAACACATGACGACATCCTGAGGAGACAGCTCACAGATTGCATTTAAGACAAGAGGAAGGCTTATCGTTGAAACTGACTGATTATTGGATTCTAGTAGACAATGTTCTCATGTCTCAATGTCGTTGGCCTTTTTTAAACCTGCAGAATAACTTGACAATGTCATCCTCAGTGGGTTTCGGTAACAGACTAAACTGTACAAATATCATGGATGGAGTGTAACCCACATAGAGAAAGCGGTTTGGGACAGAATTAAATCAGGCTAGCTCTCCCAACCTTTCACGCAGTATCATCAGTCAACATGAAGGTCGAGCAATACTTGTACAAAGTGGTTACGCACAAAATGTGAACATCATTAGTAATCTTGTATGGGGCAGCTGATTAACTGAGTCCACTTTGACCCGCATGCATTTTGCACAGCGAGACATGAGCTGATTAGTAGCCCAGTTACAGAGAATCATCATCAGTACACCTATTATTGTAATTCAAGAAGCTCTACAGCAGCTGAAATCTCGACATATGACCTAAATGAGCACCCGGCGGTAATAAAAGATCAAGCTCAATAATGAAAACCAGAATTTGTCGCATCAAGCTACTTGTCATCCAAATGTCTTTGGCAGTGTTTAACTGACCCACCTTTGTGTGTGCACGGCTGCAGTGGCGGCACGGACACCAGTAACGGTGGTGGTGGACCTTCGAGTTTTTGGGGTGTGCAGGTCACCAGCTGCGATGGGAGGCTCCGTCTTTGAATACAGGCCAGCATGGTGGTTCACTAGGGCTGTACACAGCCGGGGGAAACCTGCTGGAGTGAAAAGGAAGACAGATTTTTACCTTTTACCCATTGTGGTGGAGCCCTTTAGTTTAGCATGTATCCCACCTCTATACTCTACGGTGAGCTCAGGACAATCACTGCCATGTTTTAACAAACAAAATGCCAGACGAAAGTAACTGCGTAAGACCCGCCCACTGACTTTGATTGGTGAGACTGACAGAATAAATTCATGATGCACTGCATTACTGGAGCCATGAAATAATTAACTAAATCTTGACATAATTATATGCGTTTAAGCAAAATGAACTGAAACTACAATTAATTCCTAATATATTTGTCCAATTTATGATGTATTTATTTCATTTTAACACATTTGCCCCTCCATAAATAAGCATCTTTGTCACATGACTTTAAAAAAACATGCACTCTCTTAAGTCTTTTAGGTATTAGGTATTCAAATTCAGTTCCACATTTAAGAACCAGGCAGCTAAGATATAAAGAGAAGGAGTCCTTCTCTTTATGTTATTATGATGGCAATTCCTTGTTATCGTTCTCATCCTGCCGATTGCAATCACACAGCGATTGAACAAGGCCTCCAGCTGCTGTGAGTTTAATGTGTAACTAACCCTGATAGTCCCACATTTCCAACAGATATTATCAGGTAATAAACCATCCTATGGAGTCTAGAGTAGAATCTATGTATTAGCTTATATTGGCTAAACTTCACTCTCCACTTATATTTCCCAGAGTTTACTACTGTTCTCACAACAAGCACACTCGCAAGAAATTCCATGAAAATGTGTTAAACAGTACTAGAACATAAAGGGAAAGTCCGTGTTGTATCTTTAATTATCATAACGGTCACTGCTCCTCTCCATCAACGTTTCTAATCTGTGTGCTGTTGTGGTGAAGGTTATAAACCACATGTGTAGATCCATACTCTCCCTGCGGTTGCCACCACCTCCAAGGATTTCATGCGTTCAAGGACTTTTCTACTGACAAACATAATCAGGAAAAGAGCCCAAAGTTTTTCGGTGCATGGATGTCTAATCCTCGCCACTCTCCAGCGACATCCATGCAGCTGATAAGCGGCACAATGAGCTCCATAGAGGGCTCGTCAGGGAGATAAAGACCGAGTGTTGCGGCCCATCTACTGTTCCCTTATGAGTTTCTGATAAGGACGTTTAGGCAGACGTTTTATTTTTCAAGCCCCTTCCTTGTCACTTGCAGCAGGCGAGTGTCTTATGTCGGGATGAGGAAATGGTTCTTAGTGAGACAATCGCAAGCAGAAGCAATAAGGGCTGTGATGATGGGAGACTTTTAATAGCGGCAGTAGTGAAATGGGCAGATAATCTGATGTCTTAGATGTTAATTGAATTTGAATGACAAAAATAGACCCTGACTCCAGCTATTGATGCACAATCAGACTTCTGGAAAAGAGAACCTGCTTTGACAACGTAATCACTTGAGTTAACAAAGCCAGTGATGCAGGAAAAGTAACACGCCAAAATCTAAAAGGAATTGTAGCTCGGCCTGTTTGTGGGTTCACTAGACTTTCCATTAAAGCGGTAAAAAAAAGATCCAAATTACACAGGAACTCTGAGCACCTCTATGACATTCTGCAGTCATCTTTGACTTTGAGCAGCAACAACGGTGTGAGTGAAGATAGAAGCTAATTACCAGAGAACCAACATGAAACAAACTGATAAAAAGGTGCACTATCTGTGTGTGTGTGTGTGTGTATGTGTATGCACACACACCCTCCCAACCTGCCCCCCTCCCCAGCTCCTGTTAGCAGTTCTCTGAAATCCTTGGTTAATAATTAGATGATAATGAAAAGCGTTTAAGATGAGCACCCTTTTCATCTGCATTAGCATGTCAGTGCTATGCTAATGTTTTCTTCCTCTTTGAGGCTGCAGACAAGCAATAGGAGGACAATACAAAAGTCAGAAACTGGTTAGTTTCGGTGGAAATAAACCGTGAACCAAGGCTTAACAGTGGAAAAAAAGCTATTATGTTTAACAACCCTCTGTAATGAATTGTAAAGTCTTCATCAGACGAGTACTAGTAATAGAAACCAGACAAGGAGTTTGACATAAAGACAGAATTAGACAGCAGTGCAGCTGCAGGATTCATCTCTGTACACCCCCTCCCCCCACCCTTCAACCCCCCTCATACATTTTAATAGAATCTATTACGTCTGGATTAGCCAATATGAGCTGGCCTGGTTATATTCTATAATAGTTTGCATAATTGGTATCAGCACACCACACAGAGGAGTCCTAGATTTCTCTGTATTCTTTCTGTGGGAAAAGAGGAATGAATGAGACAAAAGGGTTCACGTGGAGGATAATCAGACAACCTGGAGGGACTCTGTTACCTGTTGTAGGAACACTGAACGCCCAGAGCGGAAAACGGGCTGCACGAAATGTATGTAAATAAAATCATTGGGCAATATCAGGACAGATGTCCAGAGCATTCAGTGGGGTGTAAATCACACGGTGTGAAAGGGAGTCTGCAAAAAAAAAAAAAAAAAAAAGAATAACATTACCGTTCCTCTCAGGCAGAATGTTGTTGAACCACTAGATTACAGCCGTGTTACACTGAAACTAAGAGGAACATAAACACTCAACTGGCAATTACCTCACACTGACTGCAAGGACATTTGCTAGTCACAGAGAAAACTGGTGGTCTAAAAGTGATTTTTTTCCCCCACATACTCTGTATTCAACCGGTAGACTGAAAAATATAAATCTGTATAAAAGTGCCTCCAGAAAAGCACTTATGAAGTCACATGAACCTACATTACACTACATTTTCCTATGCATCTATTTATTCACAGCACATAATGCAGAACAGCTGCCTGCAGGAGCAAGTAAAAATTCTCACGGGCACGTCAATGTCACAGTTCTCACAGTTCTTGCCCGACAGGGCAGGTGGTTCAGCGGAGAAAAAAGAAAGTTCTCAAAATTTCTCTGTAAAGAGTTGCACATGTACATTACCCTGTAATTAATTTTAGTTTCAGGACCACTCATATGTCCAATGTATATTGAGTGTAGAGCAAACAGCCATGGGGGGTTTTTGTAATTAGTTCTGCTCAGGAATTTCTGAGAATTGTGACTTGGGAATGTGGAATTTGCACGCCTGCATTGAACAGGAAGTGAAAAACAGGCAGTCAGACTTTACATGTATCCTGTGCAGAAATTCAGCTAATAATCCAAAGCTCTGTCAATACTAGAAAAGCCTTGGACTGACCCAAATCCCCACTTGCACACAGACGGTGCCAAGTAAAAGAAACACGCTGCCTGGGGTAAAGCCTTATCTCATCCCAATGTGCGCACTGACAAAAGACTGGGTGCGCTGCCCAGCCTTTGGAAAACTTTGACTTCAAATGATAACAGATGGCGAATTAGTGAGCTGAATGTTTTGTATAAAAATACAATATTCTTTTCCACAATCATCAATTTATGATTGTACTCTCATGGCGTTATCGTTCAGCCATCTCAGGTCGGGGGTGGGTTTATTTTTCTATTCTCTTCTGGGTGACACCCCATAGTCTCCAAGCTCTGTGCTGGCAGTATGGGTTACTGTTCCAAATGTCACAGGTTCCTTCAAGTCAAGTAAACATGAAAGTCATTGGAAAATAAAGATGTTTCCTGTATCACTCTAACGTGGGGGATCTCTACATCAAACAGCTCTTGGTAATGAGGTGATTGATCTCTGGACCAAGAAGAGTCGTCATCCTCTGGCTGCATTTCTTTTCAGGGAAAAATGATGATGCATCCCTTGCATTCTGACAGCAGTGATCATTAATAGTATGAGTGATAGCTGGGCACCATCATGGAGGAAAAAAAAAAAAAAAAAAAGAAGACTACACATGTTCTTAATAACACTGACAGCCTTGCCCCCCCTCCTAGCCTCCCACCCCAAATGACCTCAGAGACGCAGTCCTTAACTTTCCACCGTGATCCCCCATCTCACCATCCCTTCATCCTGTTTGGATGAAAAGACCAATAAGACATTTCAAAAGATGGCAGGCTGCCTGTAAGTACACATGACATCACAATGTACATTCAAAAAAAGGCGATTACAAATCGTATGTCAGACAAATTGCTCAGAGACCAAGCCATTATTCGTCTTCAGACAAGCAGGTTGGGTGCACATCAGTTTCCTTCTTTTCCCCGGTCATCTTGTCATTCACTTGATTGGCCATGAACTACCTAGAATCTGAAGCAACAAGGATGAAATGGCAGAAAAGACCAGACCACAATCTGTCTTTGTACTGCCCCGAGTAATAATCATCAGAGGAAAGGTCATTGTTGTGGCGAGCGATTTCCTACATTCGGTAATTCAGGAGGCTTGGAGATTGAGTGGGCCTGAGGAAACTTCACAATAAGTCAGAGCTCAGTTTCACTCCCAAGAAAGTAAAGAGAGTGAGGCAGCCAAATGACAAATCCCTTCTCTTCAGAGTTGGAATTACTGCTGGGGTAGGATGTGAGATCAGAGGGAAACCTCATGGGATACCTGTGCACTGACTGCTAATGTTTCCTCTCAAGTCCAGTCCCACTATTAAAGCCAATAACCAATAACTAGGCAACTGAAGCTGGTTGTGTGCGGCAGTCACGAAATAGGATCATTTGTAGCAGATCTGAACACTAAAGTGCTTCATATTTCACAGTTCAATCCAATGGGGAGCAACATCAATAGAATGTAGGCGGGTCCACTGCGATCTAAAGAAACAAGAGAATTCACACTCCCTAGCATGAGCTGGGCTGTAAAACACTAAACATCAGTGTTTTTAATCTGGAGCTCTTTAATCTGAACGGGCACGAAAAACGATACATCGTTGACAACTGCTGTTTAAAATCACAGTAAGAAACCATGTTGTCAACAGTGCAGAGGAGCCCTGTTGAACCCTCTGCACGTCTACCCAGCAGAGACGTGATCCCCCGTACACAGTACCGCGACATACTAGTTTACCTGCTACCAAAACAACTAGCATGTCTCAGCGGATTTCATTGCAACAATTAAAGATGCAGACTTCATTGTAAACAAACCCATGTTTCCACTGCTAGATGCTGTGCTCATTCATGTACTCCAGTGGGGGTTGTCATTACCCGATCCCTACAGGAAACCCAATTTGTTCGAATCTGAGGTCACCACTGTTGTTTTACGACTGATCTCAGAAGACACACACACACACACACACAGTGTTAAGTCAGGCTCAGAGCGAAAATGCACTTAACAGGTTTGTCACTTCCGCTCAGCGTGAGTTGCTCAGAGCCAAATGAACAGTTTTCAGCTATGATCAGTCTGAGCCACACCCCATTGTGACATCATGGTCCTCCTCGGCACGATCAAAAATCCTCCGCAGTTGCTGCTTCCTCCAAAAAAAGCATTACACAGAGCGACTGCTGCTGCTTCTCGCATCGCCATTCTTACAATTTAATTCAACGTAACAAGTAATTTATGTGTTCTTCTTGATTTGGTGGTTGCTATGGACACAGAACAGCTGTGTGATTGCTCAGCACTCAGTGACAGCTGCTCACTGGGAGCGCTCAGCACCCACAATAATAGTGGTTTACATATATGGAATACATATTTATTTAATTAGGAAGTGTGTACTATAAAGAAAAAAGGAGGAAAAATGTTTCCACCACAGGGATGCTGGTATGGGCTGGCGTTCCTTTCTGTTGCTCCAGGATGAAACACCCTAGAGCACCTGTGACAAACTCCGGTCCTCCAGGGCAGGTTTTAGACGTTGCCCTGCTCCTATACACCTCATTCAAATCAGCAGCTGGTTGTCAGGCCTCCGCAGAACCTCACAGAGCCTCAGGTGAGGTAGGAGCAGGGTGACGTCTAAAACATGTAGGATAGGTGGCCACAGTTTAACATCCCTGCCCTAGATCTTAGGTGTGTTGACCCGTTTGCTCCAAAAACAGATTTGGAACTCCCTTTGTAAATAAAGTGATACAACGTGACAAGCCAGACAGGGGCAATGTTGTTCGGGCCAAAACTCTTATTTTGACACGAGGAAGTTGCCATTTCCCCAGAAAAGTTAGATCCCGCTTGGCCTAACAAACTAGATTACCTCTTGTGGAACACAGAGGTAATACCAGCCAGGCCAACCCAGTTTCTGTCTCACACTAAAAATGTGATAATTTAAGTGTTGTTGGCTTTTTTTAAAAATCAATTAGCCCCTATTTGTTTGGAGTCTTACACATAACTTTAGAACCTTTAGAAGAAGAGAATCGCTGGTTATGTTCAGCAGTTGCTGACAGATTGAAAGTTCAGGATGAGGTAGTCTATTTCCGGACAAAAAGGGTGGGAAGACCAAGACAAACACGTATTACCGACCGGATAAGCGGAAGATGATGGATGGATGGACGTATTACCGATTCTACACTTCAAGTCCATGTTGTCAATGAATGCTGGAAAGGAGAAAAACAATAAATCACAGGCTTTTTATTCTCATCCTTTCATGGAAGGCTGTGACACCCCATCTCTCCAGGTAATAATGGATCTGGCACAGACAGGAAAGCACGCAGGGTCGAATTTCACACCTGGCCAATAATCTATAGGCCCTTCTGCCACTGCTAACCTTCAACCCCAGCTTCCACCAGTGCAGTGAGGCGCGATGATCCCACCTCTGGCTTGCAGACAATAGCAGTGGAAACCTTCAGAGGCAGCTCTGAATGACCGATAATATACTTCAAAGCACTTCCCACATCCACGGAGCCGCTGACACACGCGGCGCCTTTTCACTGCACACAAAGCCGTCATCCATCTCCCCAACGTGGGACTGGCTGCGTTGGCTCGCAGCGGTGAAGCAGTGAGAGGCCGTTTACAGTCCACAGCTGTCGGTCATGCACATGCATCGCAACTCACGTTTTGCTGAGAAATGTACTTCTATTGGAAATGTCTGGCTGTATTGATCGGCAGACTATAAATAGTGGAGCTGATAGTTGGATTGGAGCCCTATAAATAAACATCAGCCGGGCACGAGGCTCCATCCATCAGTGAATCTCTCATCACTTGAGCGCTGTCGACCTGAAAATCAATTAAGGGCGAATCCTTTTTATATCCGAAGCATCTGGAAGTATTTTTGTCGTATTATTTACCACACTTAGTACAAGCAACCACGCTGCAAAACTCTTCATTACCGGGAGTCATTATCTAACATGAATCATGAAAGAGAATTTTTAAAAAACTGTTGTGTCTTACAGAGTTTTGTCTTCTCATTAGGTTTGTTTATCCTTGGTTCCCCTCTCCTGCTCGGAAGCCGTGTTTCCTTTGCCAAAGCAAATCTCGCCACTCGATTGGTGATGAGCGCCGTGAAACTCCGGGGAAACATCCATGGGTCGAGCTGCTTCGTTAACGGCACATCCTCGGCATTTTTCCCGTCACTTCTTGTGTTTCAGATTATTCTCCGTTACGTTTCTTCCCCCCACGCAGGAGCTCCTGTTTCAGCCCACAGGACGGTAGATGAGTGAGACGCTGATGTAGGAAAGGAAATGAATCCTCTGCGCTGTTGAAACCGGCTCCGAGCCAATCAATCACACCCTCATTATAATATTCCCACAGATCAGCCAATCAGATGCGAGAGGGGCGGTACGCTGCGGTGACGCGAACCCGTCAAATGAAACACGTTGCAGTTTCGCGGAAGAAATTAAAGGACGACTGATATAAACTGCACTGCAAGTGTTTTGATCCCTGCAGTAAAAAGAGAGAGAATAGTATCTGGAATCATTATAGATAAATGAAAAACAACAATTAATACATATTTATGATGTGTTCATCAAACCAAGATCAGTTCTGTACTGTTTAATTCCTAATATATATTGATTGGTGAAACTCCATATGTCAGTCCATATGCAAAAATAATAACAATAAAGGCAGAATTCACCATTATTTTTGCATATGGACCGCACTATTATGGGTTTAATTCTTAAAATAACCTGAGCTACACTCTCCAAACCTGGACTGCTGTATTCAACAGAGGTCATAGTTTCATGTAACAATGTTTCATATGGGTGGAACATGACCTCTGCCTTTATTGGGTTTTCCCAAACAGAATAAAGTGACATGTTTACATGAATCTGTGACCTGTGTGTCTGCAACAAACCAGCCCAGGCTTGAAGAGTCCAGCTCAGGTATTTTAGGAAATAGATCCATTACAGTGTGGTCCATATAGAGAAATCTGCCTTTATTGGGTTTTCACAAGATAGAACAAAAGCAACGGCTTTTTTGTCCATAACAGGAGGATGCTGGCTGGTGATCCACATAAACAATAGGTGACCAGCTTGAACTGAATTCCTTCTTTAAAACAAAGTCCCAAGTCGAGAGGCAAGTTACAAATCTCAAGTATCTCTCACTCTCTGTTGCATAGTCTGCAGGAAAGGTCTTGTTTTGAAGGTGAACCCAGGAGGTGGAGGTGTTGTCATGTGGGTGTTTGTTTACCAGCTGTTCACAAGCCTCTCTTACCTGATTTTTCGGGTGAATCCGCCACATAGAGCTGTGTGCCTCATTTAACCGCATCTGTGTGGGTGTATGCAATTGTGCAGGCTGTGGAACAAAATTGTGTCTGATAAACATTGCTGACATTAAAGGATCTGTCTAATTACCTGTTCTGAATCTGTTGTCTGAAATGCAGGTTTGAAGTTGCCATAGTGAATGCACCTGCTTCAAGTGAGACACCCCCTCAAATGCTCAAACATGGCTATTGTTTCACGTTTTATGTCACAAGAGACGTGAGACTTTGTATATTATGTATATGTAAATACAATTTTCTAGTCAGGCAACAGAACATAATATATAATTGTGTATTAGGTCATCTTGGGGCCAAAATGTCAAGGCACAGTCCTTCGTGGAGTCAACCATCAAAGCCAGTGAGGTGGCCGTGTCTCAGACAAAAACAATCTAACGATGAACGTCGCCCAACAGCAACCACACATTCAATATCACATACATACATACATATGTTGACTGAGCAGAGATCAGTAAATGGCATGATAATTAACTCTTGCAGTTTGAGTATCCTGGTGTTGTGTCTGCTAATCAGCACGGCTCTGGAATATGGAACAGAGCCTTTACTGCAGTTAGTTATACCCATGATTCTCCTACGATGACAACTGGTCAGACCTGTGGGTGAACACGTTTTATAACCTATACCTTTAATAAAAAACGGATTTGACGATGGGTGTTTCTGTGATGGAATCAAGAGTACATTCTTTTGTTTTCTGAAGTGTTATGGTGAAAATGAAAGCATTTGTCATCTCCTCTAATATTACCCTTTAGGACATTGTATACCATGTTGTCATCAAAATGGTTCAGTGCTCATACAAATCTAATATTACTTCGGTGTGTTTGTGTATAACTGTGTTTATTTCCTTCCCAGCTTTAGACTGGAGATGTCACACAAAATATGTCAGACATTTTTTAAGACAGGTGGAAATAATAGTTAATTATGTCTGAATTCAAGTTATTGCTTTCATTTCAGGAACCTGGTTTGCTTCATGCTGGCTTACTGCCTAACTGGTACACCGGGAATCTAACAAAGACAACTTTAATGTCATTACCAGCACCTGTGCGTTTCCTGCTTAAAATGGCAGCTGCTTATTTCATTCCTGTCAACAAGAAAGCAAATAAGCATGTTGTGTCTGGGACAATTTCAAGGCCGGGGCGTAGTGACACCCTGTAATGTTCTCTGGTTGCCTGGCAACATCATGGGGATGACAAAACTCAAGGTAATATGTGCTCAGACAAGAAATCATTCACATAACACCCTGTAAAAACACAACCTGGCGTTTAGCTCCACTTTCATTTCTGAGACAGCTTGAATATACACCAATAAAAGTTATTCAATGGTATATGGTTGCTTTCTGAAATATTAAATTATTTCTTGACAACTCCCAGAGGGTGATTTCAGTCTGGCCTGCTGATAGAAAACAGGGTTACCGTGTCGACAAATTTGCTTATATTGAACAATGAAATGTAGAATTGTTCTGCTATTGCAAACATGATACTGACGTTATCTTTTGCCATGACAAAGCTGAAAGAATTCCAATAACACAAAACTCCCAGAAAGTAAAGATAGCCAGATACTTTATTGATCTCCCAGGAAATTCACTTATTGTATTATGATTTTATAATATTCATAAATATTATATTTATATGCACATATAAAGTCACATATGTACAATGTTCATCCATATTTCGTCATACTAAGATCAACTTTATTCAGCATTTTGGAACAATACTGTTATGTGACACTCACTGATGCGTATGTGAAAGATAGTTGGAGTAACTCAAAATCCAAGGCTGAAATTACAACTGAAATGATATTACAAACTGCACCAACTTAGAAGAAGAAACAATCTTGTCACTTACAGAAGGATCTTATTGTTTGAGAGCAACTGTGTGTGTTTCCTGACCTCCAGAAACTGATTACCACTGTGTTTCGCCTTGTTATCATGTCCTCATATTCTGTCAAGCTCTCCCTCTTAAGAATGTCCTCATCAGACGTCAGCAACCTGGCAGTGACAGTAATTAGGAGCTCCATCTGCACCTGGCAGCCGGAAGCAAATGAACCAATTAAGGTCTGCGGTCTCCTCCTTTTACCTATTGGCAATGGTTGCCGTTATCTCCATCATGATGAAGAGGCGAGAGTTCAATAAAAATTAAGTAGCCTCCCCTGCAAGCATTGAGCAAAAAACCAAATAACCCTTGCTAACAAGCAGATGAGATTGCGGCCATACATGCTTTGGGCTGCTCATACTGCACACACATTCATGTCCTTACATGTTCCTAACAGAGGAAAGATCTGCAATAAATTAGAGACAAGGTACAAAAGACTCTCGTGGTGCCATTTATCTGCCACAGCAATCTGTTCTGCTCTAGTTAGAAACGGCTTTCTTGAGGATTTAGCAGCACTTTGCCTGCTGGCAGACATACAGTCATCCATGTAGTAAGATGAAGCCATCTGCTGGTAAATATATGCTGGTGCAACAATAATGTGCATACTTGGTGGATTATTTGACGTCTTTTTGGTTTTAATAGTTAAATTTAAGGGTTAAGATGCAGATTGGAGGTATAGGAAGGTAAATAAGTAAGGTAAAACCCCCTTAAGGTTTGTGCTGTGATCATTTTTAAACTGTGACTTTGAACAAGATTATGGAGCAAAACGATTGAATGAACTCAGCAACATACATCAATCGTTTTGCCCAAATATAGCGTTGCTACAAAGTACTGCTGGTACTTTGAAGTCTGCTCAAATTAACTTCTCATCTTATCGCGATATCTTGCAACGCGGCCCTCACGTGAACATGTTCTCGGTTTCACTGCATTGCGCGGCGAAGAAATGAAGACATTTCCATGTTCCTAAACGTCAAACTATAGAAAACGTGCTTTGAATCAGCATCCACGTGACGTTCATAACACTGAAAATGTGCACAACCTTACATTGCTGGCGCAGCTTGAACACGTCATCTTCACCGAACAATATCTTTGTAGCGTGCTGCCGCCTACGTTCCTATGGCAACGGTTGAAGCTTCCTGCTCGAGGCTCATGGGAAATAATTCCAGCTGCGGAAGCGGAGGGAGTTTCGAACGATACCACGATTAGGTATGATATAAGACGTTAAATCACATGTATAAAAACTCATACACAACTAACGGATGCGAGAACAACATTTGAGTGTGACCAATCTTTTAAATACAACCAGGTTAGTTGTTTTTGGTGTCCGCCCAGCAAGTAGTGTATTTTGCTCACCGTCCGAGGGGGTGTCCAATTAGTTTTCCGAGCTTCGAACAGGATGTTGCCAAATCGTCCGTGCGCACTATTAAGATAACTGTTCTTTACAACCGGAAATGACGTCTTCGCGAGGTTCAAACTCGGACATCCACAGCAAGTGGAACGTGCTATCAAACAGCTAGGTGGCTAACGGTAGCTGTGATTTAGAGCACGAGTTACATGAAGTGATTGTATTTATTGGCTGAAGCAAGAGAAAAAAACACATTAAATGTACATATTAAAGGTGCCATTTCATGCTAATTGTTGCTAAAACGTAAAACAACATAGCTACAAAGAGCGTGCATTTGTAAAATATTCTTCTTTGTGTTTATGCATGGAAGCAGCCTTTTCCTACATACACAATCATATGCTGCCTTGGACATGGATCTGAAGCTGGAAGTTGTTTTGTCCTCCAGCATCAAAAGGAAGAAACCATGGCCACGATTCTGTTGGCTTGGGCAGGTAAGGAACAAGACGCACTTAGCACTTGATGGTCTTTTGGATGCAAAAGATCTTTCTTATCACTTAACAGAAATGAAAACATTTGCTGACCTTTAAAAATTTCACACTGTAGGAAAAGGAGTCTGTGTTTCTGCTGGATGACAACCGAATCAGTGAGATCAACATGGTGTCAGGTCACACTAAGAAGAGGACCCCTAAACTCCATCCTTTGCTCAACAGTGTGGTGACAATGTCCTCATCCCATAATGGTGAGTATGTTGCACCAGATCAAATCAGACACATGTCACCGGTCAATCATGACAATACAAACTCCTATTTTTTTTTCTTTTTTTTGTCATCTTATCAGGTATGTGGCTTTGTGGTCTTTTGGGCTCAGGAGAGTTGTTTCTGTGGAACAGAGACAGGGACATTCTGAAGACAGCTGCGTCAGTCCCAGATGTAATCGACATGATTACTGCTGTTAAAGGTAGTTGCCGCATACATCTGTACTACACGCAAAATATTTGACTGTAGATATCACCTTACTTTTGACTCTGTGTATTTTCACAGGCCATGCTGCACAACTTTCTGTCCAGGTTTCAGGGGATGGGATGCGCGTGCTTCTTACAGCCAAAACAGGCCAAGTGCTCATGTGGGAGTGTAGTGACCGCAAGGATTTAACAGTTTTACGTGACGGCTCAATTAGGGGACACTGGTCTGATATACAACCCCTTCAAGATACTCTTCTTCCCTCTCCAAAAGATAAAGAAGCCTCTCAACACACCATCTTTGTAAAGACAGAGGTTTGAGAGCTTGTTATGAGTTGTATCACTTTGTACACCTACAGTCTTAAGACTTTCGTTGTAGGCCTACATGATATGAGGAAACGCTGTCATGGGCGATAACTTCTGATGATTTAGATGAATAGATAGACGGATGTACTTTATTGATACCCAAAGGGAAATTGCAGTGCTATAGCAGCAGTACAGAGAAAAATACACATTTGGACTATTTGCATTAATCTGAACAGTTTTGTACCTATTTTTAATAAATGTTGAACATGAATAGTTCATGCTCAATTTTAATTGGTCAAATATTCACAAGTCACCATTTACACCCGTTTTAAAATACATTCGTAGATATAATGATGGAACTATGACTTTTTCCCTGTTGACTAATTGTATGGTTCATATCTTTCTTCATTTCACTCCATCTTTTCTTCAGTCTATGGGTGATGCCTGCTTTTCAGCCTTTGTATTTACTTCTGGAAAGAAATTAATCATCACCTGCCTGAAAATTCAGTGGGAGGAGAGTCCGTTGAGAGTCGAGTAAGTGAGCGCATCCACTTATCAGTCAGAACCAACTTTGTTTCACAGCAGTTACAAATGCATGTCTCTGGGTAGATCTGTGGGATACAGCATACGGTGGGCCACCAGAACGTATGCCATGGCGCACCTTTCCCCCTCGTGCCAAGTGGTGAAGTCAAGAGGAGCACTGCTACCAGCCTTCTCTCCCGATGGCCGACTGTTAGCTGTTGTTCTGAACCAGAGGCAGCCGAAGGTGCACATTGAGTTTACATCCCTGTTGACACATCTCAAACAGCTTTCATCCATTTATGAATATGAGAACATGTTTGTTTTGAAGGCTACGCAGGTCCTGTTTGTGAGCACCCATAACTTTGTCTCCATATCAAGTAGTCTGGGCGGATGTGGAAGTGTAAAAAATGACATCCCCAGAAAATACATAAGGTACTGTATATGTACACGGAGAACATGTTAATTAAAGGATAAGCGATGAACAGCTAGTTTGACTATATACGTAGAAGGTCTGGAGGAAGTAGTTCAGGGTGCCACTATGACCTGCACAACTTCACCCAATTTTATTGGATCTTTTTTAGGTCACACTGGGTGGGCAGTATGAGCTGGTCACCCAATGGCCTTTTCCTGGCCTGTGTCCTCAAGAGAGGCTCTCTTCTTATTCTGGGTCGCCTCGGGGGTCTTCTCAGTCTGACAAGCTCTGGTTGTAATGTTGATCTTGGGCCAGCTCACTTCCTGCCCCTGCACCCTTTGGTTACCTACCGGTTAGACACAACGACTCATTACTTTTAATTGCAATTGTATTCAACGCTAAAAATCCAATGATAAATGGGTTCAGTTTCTTCTCTACAATAAAAATAAATGTCTCCTGCAGGGTGCCGGTGTCTGCTGGGAAAGCAGAGCCCTCTCTGTCCAGTTCTAGCATCTCAGTGCAGGATGTCATGAGGCAGCGATATTCTGTGACCTGGCATCCACGGCTGTTGTATCTTATTGTGTCTGATGGCTACATGGCCACTGTTTTGCGAGTACTGGGAAGGCCCACTCCTGCTCTGTGGCTTAAAAGTTTACTTAAAGAAACTAATAAGGACCTGGAGAGGGCCAGCCACATTCTGGATGAATCCCAGGTACTGAATTCTCTGGTCAATTTTCTGCAATTGTTTCATTTCACAAAGTGTGTGTAATATGTATGTTGTAATTTTCAAGAGTAAATGATATTCAGTTTTCCCCGTATTGTTTTCAGGTTCATTTGAAGACGTGTTTGGAGTCTGTAGACAGCTTTGAGGAGTTCAAGTCCTCTGTTACATGTGTACCAGACACCACCGACACGGTCTTATCAGCAGAAGAGTCCACTTTGCCCCCTTTCCTTCAGAATCAGGGGACATTTGGTGGCACCAAGGAGCTTCTTGAAAAAGTACAGGTCTGTAGTATCATATTAGAAAAAAAAATGCTGCAAAGTCCATTTAAATATGCTCATTCTGCATATAATGACATGGGGTGATATAGCGGAAGCACCAGTATTTGCTCTCTCTGACCTTGATGGTTATGTGTTTTCTTTTCCAGACTTTCTTTGAGGATGATTCAGATATAGATCGCAACCCTGCTGGTTCTCACATGGAGGATGGAGGTCGTCTGGAGTTTGCCACAATGTTTGATACACTCCATGCACTTGACACATACACCCACACTCGACCCAGCCCTGACCATGAAACAGCTGAAAGTGAGAGGAGCACTCAGCATCTTCATCGTGATCTCGGGAGGATCCAGAGCCGTTTGTTAACAGCCTGGGCTTTTAGCCTTTCGATGGGAAACACTGTGGAAAACAGAGCCCATCTAATGAAGTATACCCTCCACTGTGTGGTGCGATTCACTGCTTTACTCTGTTTGACTCCTACGCCCACAGCCCACCCAGGGAAAAGCAACCCCTCAGTTTCCACTCGCCTCTTGCACCTTCTCAGAACACTTCTCTGTTTTCTTTCTTGGGATAGCACTCACTCACCTCACTGCCTGGGGCTGGTGATAGAGCTCAGTAAACAGCTGATACGACTGTTGCTGACCCCTAAACCAGACGCCAACCAGACTGGGCAGCTCTCCTCCGACACTCTGTCCTCAGCTGTGCTGGTCTTAAAGTTGGTCTCTGATTCTCTGGACCACGCCAGCAGCCTGAAGCAAAGATCCCTGTGGTCATCAGCAGAGAAGGACTCTCTTTCTCAGTCACCAAAGTGCTGGCCTTCAGATGTGTACTACAGGCCACTGCTACAGGATGAGAAGGATCAAAAATCTGCCTTTGTATGTGAGTCCCTGCCGGTCCCCCAGCGACTGTCAAGCAGGTGGTATCTCTGGCTTTTCATACATGAGAAATCTTTAACAGGATTTAACGGTTTTTATGTATTCTTTGAATCAGATTGTTTGGAGGTTGGCAGTGGCTCCATGAGATCTCCCAGCAGTACATGGAAAAGCTGAAAGGATTTAAAGACTGTGATGGATGGGAGGAGGAACATCAGCGCTTGTCTGTCATCATGGCACAGATCCAAATAGCTCTACAGTCCACGGGAGAAAAACTGGAGGATGGTCCTGCACTGCTCAACTGCCCAGGTCAGGAACAAGATAACGATTAGAAATCATTGCATTTCATCTTCACTGTATAAATACAGTGATTAAAATATAAACACTCTTCTCTTTAGGTGAAAACCTTTTCTTGTTGGGCTTGTACCCACAAAGTACAGATACATGGCGGTCACAGATCTGGGAGGAGAGTAAAAAAAGTACGAACCACGTCTGTAATCTTTCTTTACTTCCTTCCTTCATTAAGTTCATTAAGTGACTACTACTGATGTTTATTTGTTTGTTTGTCTAATAAGACAATTCAAAAGATTGGAAGATCTGATTTATCTCTGAATAAAATTCCTGCCCTTATTGGATAGTTGAAACTTTTGAATAATATATTATCAGTAGGTAGGTTTGTTGATAGTAGGTTTTACTGTTAATAATCAGCACAGTGTAGAATAGTAATTCTATTCCTCTGTTAGCTTGTCACCGCAGCGTCTTCCTGGAGACAAGGCTTTGTCTGGCACTCCTATACAGTCTGTTGTCCCAGTACCATCTGAGACAAGCCCAGCAGTTAGGAGACCACATGGCCCATGTAACACTGCACAGAGCTGGACACCACATGGATGCAACTTGTGCAACAGGTCAATAATTTCTCTTTTAATTGGTTAGTTGATATCCGGATACCTCTTCAATACACCTGCTGACCTATTGGAGGTTACCATGTCAGCGCTTGCCTACACCTATGTATGGAGGTGTGCTAAAAGAGTTAACTGGACAGTGTGATTATCATCTTTGCCTTTATGCCCTGCAGCTCATTCTCCTTCTCGCTTGTGGCTACCCATGGACCTCCACTGGGACACAGCATGTGCCGTGATTCAGACTCTGGGGAGATTCATGGCCTCATACTTCACCAATCAGCCGCTCTACATCCTGCCCCCACACAATGTGGCAGTCCTGCCTCCAGTTCACCTACCTCATGGTTAGTTTCCACAGTTATTATAATTCCTTAAAAATGTGGTTACCTTTATAGATTGAGTAAATAAAATCATCTTGTCAGCCCCCGGCGTAGGGCGCTTGGTGCCACTGTGCCAGGAGCAGGTAGCAAGAGCGGTGCGCGAGCAGCAGATGTCCGACGTGTGGACGGTGGACTACGCCCAGGATCTACTCATGCTCGGAGGTCTGATTCCTGAGAGTGTGTGGTTGGCGTATCACCTGGGGGACTGGAAGACAGCAACCTCCCTCAGCCTCGCATATAATCATTACTGCACCGCCCACTTCGACTTCACTCGGTCAGTCTGTGTGCATGTAACATAGTCAAAGAACACACAGGTAAGACAATCGTGATACAGTGTATGTCTTTTGTAACAGGTTTAAGAAGAGAGAGCTTCACCTCCCTTTGGATTTAGAACCAGAAAGAATTTTTCAGTCTGAGCTAGAGTGTCTGCTTGGTAATAAGAAGAATGACTGTCAAGAACACAGAGAAAATGACGGCGACAAGAGCTTCACAGGTAGGGTACACCTGCCAACGATGACAAAATAATAATAACAGGTCTTTAGCCTTAATCTATGCATACTTTGTTTCCTTTAACAAGACCCTTTGGAAGGAGAAGACAGGGACTTGTTACATGTTTCCATCCAGGAGATCCTGAAGGCGTCAGTCATGGCGGGAGTCAATGTTCTGTCCTTACCTTTGTCGTCCTTGCTGACCACAGTTAAAGACTTATGTTCTTGCCTTCCTGCCTTGGTGCACAGTGAAGCGTATTTGCCTGCCCCACCTCTTTATTGTCCTCAGCCTTCACCCAACACGCAGGTACACAACGCTCTCTTTCTCACTCTCTTTTTGTTTATTTATTTATTTCTAACCTGAAAATGTCCTTATTGCCTTAATTTGTGTACAAATCTTATCTTGGTTTGTCATTTTTAGGATCCAGAGGGGCCATCAGGTCGCTTTGCAGAAGTGGTATCACGTCAAAAAATATCTGCGGTTCTCCAAAGATTGCTGTTACTGCTGAGAGCTGCTCATTGTTGCTACCCTGCTGCTCAGTGGTACATCAGCAATCTGCGCCGTGCCAGACACGTACTACACAAGGTAATGTCCCGGGCACAGAGGGTTCATCAGGCTTAAATCAGAGAAGATGGTACCTCACTGCCCTGTGGTAATGTCGCTCTTCCATTGCTGTTTCTTACCTCAACGTTTTAAAATGAGCCACCAAATATACATATCGTTCATGATTTTCAGATTCAGAAGAAGTACTCCTATCCCTCAGCTACTGAAGAGGAAAAGGCTTTTCCAGAAGGCTTGATGAAGTTTGTCACCAGCAGTGGCTTTTTCAGACAGAGGCCAAATAAAGACTTGGACCCTGATGCTATTCAAACTATCAGTAAGATGTCACCAATAGTGCATATTAGGAACACTTGTTGCAGTTCACTTTCTAACTGTGTTTCTACTCCAAGGCTGTTTCAGGGAGCTTTGTGCTTTATGCTGGATGCTGCATGTCAGAGATCAGCTCTCCATTTCGTGCAGGAAGTATCAGACCTCCAGGCAGTGTGTTGGAGATGCACGGGTATAAGATTTCTATTGAAGTCATTGCTTATTCACATATAAACATCCTCACACATGTATGTTTTCGAACAAATTTGGACCTCCTAGATCTCAGGTGAAACAGAAGCAAAAGCTGCATGTTTGGATGCTCTACACTGGGCTCGGCGGTTTTTGCCTTTCTCTCATTTCCTCAACGCCGAAGAAATCCTCCAGGATGTACTCCTCAGCCTTGTGTCTGAAATCCCTCCCATTGCTCTGGTGACACTATTTTTTCTTTATTTTTTCATAACTTCGTGCCCGTTGTACATCAGTGTCAAACAGAAAGATGCAACAGAAAGTGCATTTAACAGGTCCTGGCTGCTCTTCTCCTTAGGTGGCGGAGACACTTGCACATGCCTTCCCAGAGGAGGAAGAGTCGGTTAGAGTCCCTCTGAGAGGAAAGTATAACTCTCTGCTGCAGAGACTGAGGCAATGCAATGTCCTTGGTATGAACACCTCAGCTGTACTTTTTCTGTACTTTGACGATTGCATTTGGTGTTTCTATTTATTATTTATAGCTATTTTTTAAAGTTTAATCTATAGACAAACAGAAATGATTGACCACCACTACATGCTATGTTTTCTCTAGAGGAGGAAAAAGTGGAGGTGGGTGAGATGATGATGATTGTGATTCAAGACAAACTCAGACAAAGAAGAAAGCACCTTGGACGTGTGCAGAGGCACTTGGCGCCCCCTGAGCTCCATCTGTGGGAGAAAGAGGAGGAACAGGAGGACAGGGGAAGCAAGCATGGTACGGCCATGTTAGGGCAACTGTCACTGGGCACCAGTCTGAGCACCAGCACTTTAACCGACCACGGGTTCCCAACGGTTTGCAGCGATGGAGACACAGTGGAAAGTACACCTGCAGAGGTCTCACCTGATCAGCATGGACAATTCCGACCCAGGTAACCATAGCACTAAAAAAAAAAGCATTGCCAAGTGTAACAAATATATGGTGTGGCTTATTTTCTCTTCTGGGTTGTTCTTAGGAGAAAAAAATGTAAAGACTCTGCAAAGAGGCCTGCGGTAAAGATTAAGAGGGGGACCGAAGGGGCTAGTAATCCAGCCATTAACACAGACAGTGACAACCGAGGAGATAAGCCTTCTCTGCCTGTGGTCGGTACTTGGGAATTTGAGTTGGAAGACGATGAGTATCTGAATTTCCTGGAGCTGTTCCTCAGCTACGTGCTGGAGAAGGACAGTGCTGATGGTGTGGACTCAGTCAGTGAACCTCCTTTGTTAAAAGCCTTCTGCTCCATGTTGAGGGCGAGAGAGTTGCATTCACTCACCTTTGATGTTCTCACAACTTTACATCGCCGTCAAAGAGATGGGCAGCATCCCGTCAGAAAACAGAGGTACTGTGATCCTCCGGTGTTCAGAGCTGGCTGCTGTTACAAACCAATGAATCAAGGGGCAAAGCCTGAGCTGCAATCTTCTGCAGCCTGGAGTGAGGGTCCTGGATCTAGAAAAAACAGCTCTGCTCTCCCTCTCCCTGGGCTCAGACCTGGGACGCAGAATGGTTTGTTTGGCCTCCGACAGCAGAGCAGCATGCTTGCAGACAGAAGACAGAAGAGATGGCACTCTGGTTCTGACCCCAACCGGGGTTCTTCAGAGTCCTTATTATGTGGCTCCTCTGTGGAAGCTGTGATAGAACTGCAACAGGTCCTGGATCCTAAGTTAGAGGCTCAGTTCCCGGAGCTGGGTAGGCTTTTGGAGTGGATGTTACGCTGGGCTGACAGGAGGGTCCTGCTCGGACATCGCAGGAAGAAACCGAGCAGGGAGGGGTTTGGAGAAACCGCTGATGAAGGAGTCATGATTCGTATGAAAGCCTCTGCACCTAGTATTCTCACCTCTCTCAGCTTGCTGGAGCGCAAGTTCTCTGCTCTTCTTGGGACGGACAGCTTTAGATCCCACATTCCAATTCCTGAAACAAGATGGACTGTTTCCCCAGTGCTGCAACCTGAAGTGGAAAAGAGGCTGGAGAGAGAGAGCAGCGTTGACACTGGCTACCCTGCATCAGCCAACACTCCCTCCACTGGTGGTGATCACAATATTCAACAAGAACTGTCCATGTGAGTGTGCACTGTGTGTCCAATCCAAAGGTCCTGGAGACTTTTATGTCCCAGTTGATCTTTTTGTTTTTTAATGTTCTGTACCGCTCAAGCTTTCCTTAAAAATGACACGCACACAGGACTGACTATATTTTTATTTTGCCCTGCAGTGGATGTCATACAGAAGGACAAGAGGAAGTAATATTTCACAGGAGGACATCTCTCCTTCACAGTCAAGATGAACGTATATTTGTTGATCAGAGCGGACTGTTAACTTCACCACAACCGTCCTATGATGAAACTCTTACACCTGAAAGTGAAGGTTTGATGCCAGAAGGAATCCAAGCAGGAAACCATTACATTTGTATCGACATTGGATATGGATTAACATGGTTTGTGTTTGTCATAGGTGGAAGTAGTGACAATGAAGACGAAGATCTTTCTTCCATTCATTCCAGCGGGAATAGCTGCACAACTGAAATGGTGAAATCAAACATTTGTGTGTGTGTGTGTGTGTGTACGCAATATCCTTTTCTTAATTCATTCATTCTGAATGATTTATTTGTTTGGTTATTTTTTTGTTTATTTGTGTTTATTTTATTTCTTTTTGCTTATTCAGTGTTTGAAACATGCTGACCTGGATGCCTCAGTGAAGAAGCTGACCAGTTCTACCCCTCTGTGAGTTTGAATGTAATTTTTCCTGACTTGGTGGATGTGATGTGAATCTGAAAATCTTTTTTGTCATATGTGCGTTATTTTTGTCGGTTTTGTAGTCATGCTGGTCTGCTGCAAGCTCCTCCACCCCCGCACCCCCAAGCTCTTCCCTCTGTCCCACGTGAAGAACCGGCCCATGGAGAGCTGTTTGACCCAACTGGAGCACAGATCCCCGACACACCAGTGAATCCTTCACAGCTTCAGCCCACAGCTGATGCACCAACTGGAGTTCACATTTGTCCCAATCTGCCTTCGTCCACTGACACCTCACCTGTGAGACAGCGTCTGGGTGAAGATTTAATCAGACTGGTGCAGGTGAGAAAATGCTTTGTTTAGCCTCAGTTGGCTTTTTAAAGACCTTAACCCAAAGCCAGTTTGTCCTGTGTTACAGAATATCAACTACATGAGTCTGATGGAGGTTTTGGGAGCTTCATTTTCCAACCTGCAAATTGCCCAGCAGAACTCCTCCCTAGCCCATTCTAACATGAACACCTCGACTTCTAATGTGCCGTCAACTTGTGCTCACAATTTCATGCCTCAACAAAGTGCCTCACGGTCTCAAACTGCAATTTCTACAGCCTCTCAGACACACTCAGATGTTCCAAAGTCAGAATCAAACAACCCTCAGTTCAGTGAAGCCCCTGCGAGCATGGATGCCCAAGAGTTTCCCACACAGAGCTCAGCAAACAATCAGAGTCACATCAGGAATCCACCTCGCACTCCCCAGGTTTTAGGTGCAACTTCTCTGGTAGGCCTCATGTGTTTTTGAAATTTATCCTCACATCGGAACTTTGCTAATCACATTTCCTTTGTTTCAGGAATTTCACCCACTTTCTGTGCAAGCAGAGTCACCAGAGACTCCGTTTAGGGAAAGCAGGATGTTAATCCCCTTCTCCCAAGGGCTTCTGTCCACCACTCACACTAGCCATTCAATTTCCAGTGACCCTGTGTCAGCACCCTTTAAAGTTAACATACAAACTAACGCTCCTTCACAGTTCATGGGACTGAAGTTAATTCAGCTCCATGATCCTCCGCTGAACCACACAGCCCCACACGGTCCCCCATTCCAGCCTGCAACTTCTAAAAACCATCAGCCCCAGCTCAGGCATAGAGACAGAACAGCAGCAAAAAAGGCAGAAAAGAAAAGCCCAAGTGGGTCTTTATTTCCAAACAGGCATGACAGCAGTGTAAACAATAGATCACCTGATCCCAAACTGAGATCTTACCCCCAGAACCAGACCTGGGAGCAACCTGAGCCACCAGAGCTTTCGTTACGTCTACCACCTTTACCTGATCACAGACCCATGCTGGCACAGGGCATTCGTCTGCTGCACCCTCAACCGGTTCAACACAGCGGTCCAGACATCACGTTACCCAAACTACCCGTACCAGCCTCCTCCAGACCCTTTTCTGTCTTTGTCCCTTCAAAGACACAAACATCCAGCATCAAGCTTCTACATGTAGACTCTGAACCAAAAACGGTTTGTCTCCTATTTCTTTTTCAGTTTGCTTATAAAGGTGTCCTTTCCATTTATGCGGAGATATCTGTCTCTGCTGCAGATGTGGTCTCCAGCTGCTCGTTCAGCCAAAGAGATCCATCTCATGTCCATGGAGGAGCTAGCAGGTTTACTCACACGTAGGCAGAGTGCTGAAGAGGCTCGGCTGCCTAGAAAGGCTGACAGTTCTCCCATGTCTAACTTCAGCAAGAGGCAAGCTGGTGTCTCACTCGACATGTCTACACTGTCTAAACATGATTATGCTCAATACTTTATTTTTATTTGATTTGTAGACAGAAGCGGAGGAAGACTGCTCTGAATGCAATTCGACCGTTAAAACCTACTGAACAAGTCATCCCTACACAAGAGGTGTAACATTTGTAAATCTAGGGATCTACTTTGTGCTGCTTCCAATATGAATCTGTTTTACACCAATCATTTCTTTGTTTTTGATATGTATTCAGCACGAACCATCACAAACAACCACTGCTGGACAGGATGCTGTGACTCCAACTGGTTAGTGACATTATTTATGAAACTACTGCACTAATCCCAGCTCACAGTTTATTCATGAGCCTGCAACACTGCGCAATACAGATACTTTCTACTTTCTAATTTTCAGTTCTATTGATCTGTTCTGTTGATTCCCAGGTTCCTCTGCGTCCTTGCTTCATGGTCAAAGATTACTAGACAAGGCAATGTCCACTGCAGCTGAGCTTCATGCTTTCGCCTCCACATGTAAGAGACCCCCCGAGTGCCAGGATGCCTTCACAACCACAGACCCAGGTGAGTATTGTATCACTGATGCATGAAACATTGGACTAGCAAACTATAAGAATCCGGAGTTATCATGTAGGAAAGCAGTGTTTCTCAGTCACATTTCCTTTTTAGCTTGCTCACCTACACTTTTAGATAAAGCTTCCCCGGCGTCTGTGACAGCGAGTAGTGCTCCATGTAAGTTGATGCTACAAGGACAACGGGCAGCTTTTTATTTGTAATGGATAGAAAGGAAGTGTTCATTGATGGCTGTCTTCCTCCAGCTAGGAATACACCGTCTCCCAGAGAGTGCCCTGCTAGAGAAACAGTGGAGAGGGCACCATCACCACAGATGGAGGATCTGGTGAGATCATACACGACAGATGTTGTCAGCATCATATTGATGTAGTGAGTCCAATTAACCGAACAATAGATCTCACTTAGTAAACACCTACTCTTCCTGCAACATTTAGTGGTAAATAATATAAAAAATCTGTGCTGTTTCATATAAAAGAACGGTACAGATTACAAGGTGTTTGTTTTTCCACATTGTGTCCAGTCTCAACACATAATATGCGCACTCATACCTTCCTTGCATCAGACATTCTGTCTTTTATCATAAGTATCGTGCTCTGTCTTTTACTCAGGAACAGCCTAGCCACCATTTCTTAAGTGTCCTGGATCTAGAGGATGGTACACAGCACCACGATTTACCCGACGTCAGCCCAGAAACAAAGGAGCCAACCCCCTCCTTGACTTTTTGTGCTGAGCGTCCCGTCCTTGCGACGTCTGTCATGATGTCGGATCCACAAACCTATGTTCCAGAGCAGACCTTAATGCCCAATACCCAGCCAGGTCTTCATGTATTTTAATATATATCTCTCTATTGAATACAATCTAAAGTGGAAGGGACAGAAATGTTCATGATATGCTTGTATATTGTAGATATCAGTGAGGAACCTCCTGCACTCAAACATGTTGAGTCCAGTAGGGAACCAGAGTGCGTCATGCCACAGGAGATGTTTGATCCATCTGACTGTGAGCTCGTTAAAGCCATAAAGACACAGAACACTGGGCTTCCTGCTGCGGCGTCCACACCTCCTACAGTCTGGTTCTCATCTCGCCTGTCACAGCTGGATGCACAGTTGGCTGCACTGCAGAACATTGCTGACCATCTGGAGGTGGACTACACAAAATCAAGAATGGTACATGAAGTTTCATGCTTTTATATTTCTCCTGTTCCAGTTTCAAATGGCTGACAGAAGTACTGTATGATAACTTGTGGCTCATGCTGTGTGTCTATGAAGTTGGTGAACAATATTTCCAAAGTCTCCCCAGTCCTGGCTCCCAGTCTGAGGACAGCAAAGAAAAGTGTTCGACTGTCAGTCCCAGTGGAAGGTATGACCCATAGCATATCATCTCTAGAAGAAAAAACACATTTTGCATCATTGAGACCAAGATATCCGCGTATATGTTCAAACCAGATAAAGACTGTCGACCGTTCTGTCATAACAGCACCAGTACTGATGTCGAAAACTCTAAGTGGACCAAAAATCATTGAAGACTGTGAAGAAACTCCAGAGGAAGAATATCTGGTTCAGGATGACTCTCCTAGCCCTGAAAGAAAGATGTCCTTCATTTTTTCAACTTCTTCTCCAAGTCACAATGCAGCACCTTCACACCTTCACACCCCTCCAGGTAAGGATGAGCTCATGAACAACTAATAACTAGTTTGCATCAATAACAGACATTATGCATTATGTATGACATATTGGTTCTGTAATGAGATGATTTTTGTTTGTTGATGTTTGACTTTGTTCCATCT
Source organism: Aeoliscus strigatus (assembly GCA_901007665.1). Taxonomy (NCBI): domain Eukaryota; kingdom Metazoa; phylum Chordata; class Actinopteri; order Syngnathiformes; family Centriscidae; genus Aeoliscus; species Aeoliscus strigatus. The sequence continues at coordinate 1,461 of CAAKHB010000033.1, read as the reverse complement.
TGCTTGCTCAGAAATCAAACAGTTGACTGATGCAGCTGGGATATCTCATATGTAAGTTCAAGTACATTTTAAGTCTGAAAACCATGAGTTAGGTGGGTTTAGCTGATTGTTCTGTCCATCTCCAGCTGGGAGGATGAGGATCTGGGTCAAACTGGGCTCTCTGATACAGCAGAAATCTTGGACGGGTTGGTGAAGGAAGGCTATTTATCCCTGACTGACCTGGATATGTCCTCTTCACACGTTGCTGCACAGGACAGCAGGTATGGTAGCTTGCTGCTGACGATGACCACAACAGTATCACTGAGTTGAAAGAGCGTGTCCCACAGGAGACCTGAGCAGCAGCAACAGGAGAAAGGGTGCAGGTCACAGAAACGTCCAGAGGATGAGAGGAGAGAGCTCAGGGCCTGGATGAGACGGAAGCAGAGAGAAAGAATGGCTGTTTATCAGAAAAACAGACAGATCCTGATGGAGATGGAGCACAAACCCTTTACTAATTCTGGAACATCGGTGAGATCAGTCTTGTTTGTACAAACTGAGTGAGTTCAATGTCAATGTGCTGTGTCCTTGTTTCCAGCAGAAATCTACAAACAAAAAACAACCAACCAGTTGGAGAACCACAGAGGACCAAGAGAAGTATGTGTCTACTTGCACTGTCTGTGCTCAAGCTGTATGTCTGGAAATTAATTTTGCGTGTTCATGGACAGGGTTATGATTTTGGAGCAATATAACCAGAGGACTCAGGAGGCCAGTTATCTGGCGAGTGAGTTTACGGCCAATCTACTTACCCAGCCTTGTGCTCCAGTGTGCTCCACCACATCTGCTCCACCCACTGGAAGTGTTCACAGGTACCTTTTGCACGTTTGCAGTCTTCTTTTATCTAAGAATACTTAGATTTTTTACATTTGGACACGTTAGATAGTTCAGAATCTTCTTCTCCTTTCGGCTTTGTCCCTCTTCAGGGGTTGCCACAGCGAATCACTGATTTCCATCTTTCCCTGTTCTCTGTATCCTCTACTCTGACTCCAACTACCTCCATGTCCTCCCTCACTGCATCTATAAACCTCCTCTTTGGCCTTCCTCTCTGTCTCCTACCTCCAACTCCATCTCTAACATTCTCCTACCAATGTATCCACTGTCCCTCCTCTGCACATGTCCAAACCATCTCAATCTAGTCTCTAGCTTTTTCTCCTAACCTTCCTGTCTGTGTTGTCCCTCTGATGACCTCATTCCTAATCCTGTCCATCCTGGTCACTCCTAAAGAGAATCTCAGCATCTTTAACTCTGCCACCTCCAGCTCTGCCTCCTGTCTTCTGCCTATCTCTAGTGTCTCTAAACCATACATCATAGCTGGTCTAACCACAGTCCTGTAAACCTTTCCCTTCACCTTAGCTGAAACTCTTCTATCACAAATCACTCCTGACACTTTTCTCCAGCTGTTCCACCCTGCCTGCACCCTATTCT
>CAAKHB010000031.1:64125-80403 GCA_901007665.1 Aeoliscus strigatus | reverse complement strand
CCCCCCCCCGATGATTTTCTCTGCCCACTTCTTTTTCTTTTCACACGTTTGTCTCCGGCTGAGGCCCGTTCATGCTGCCGCTCGCACAGCATCAACAGCCTGTTCCACAGAGCCACAGCAGGTGGGATCACTGGACCAGTCAGCCCCCCCTTCCCTCTCCCTCTCCCTCTCTTCCCTCTCTCTCTCTCCCTCTCTCTCACTTGCTCCTCATCTCTCTGGTACACATTTATACTATTCTGTGAATGGGCAAGGAGGGCTGACATGGCTCTATTTATCCCCTTTCTGCTTCTCTGTTTGCAGTGGGAAACTGCTCCTGCAGCCGGTAAGAAGACTGTCTGGTGTTTTTGTGTGTAGAGGAGCTGTGAAAACCCTTAAATTGTGTATTAGTGTTGTTTAACATTAGTTTGTTGTTTTGCTTTGTGCTCAGATGACATGAGGAACAGTTTCAGATTGATTCGTGATACGTAGTTGTGTTTTCCTGTGAGTTTGAATGAGATCGCTCTGTTGTTCTTTCAGATGAAATTGCCTGGACCTACACTGGTAAGTACATTTTGTAGTAAAAGCAGTTTGTTGTGTTGTGCAGAAGAATGAAACGGTAGAAATGAGACTGGAAACAGACGTCTCCAATTAGGATACAGACATGAACAAAATCGACAGCACAAACTGATATGCATGAATCGAAAAGCTGAAAAGTTTTCACGACGAGAACGATGCTGACTTTGGATAAATAACTCTGTATTTCTAAATCAGGAGCATGAAAAGCCCTTTTGTAATTGGGGTAGAATCTGTCTCATTATCCGTTCCTCTCTGTCTGTATTAGTTACAGTTCACCAAGCTGGCATGAGCACAGCAGTCACACAGAGATGATGGAGGGCTTGAGGGGGACAGAGAGGAGGAGAGAAGGCAGGAAGGGAGGCAGGTGAGAGGCCGTCGGAGAGAGGGAGATGGGACGGGACGAAGCAGGACCACAGTGACCGCTTGTATTGTAGCCGCGCACAATAACCTATGTGTCGATTGTGCTTGGACCCACACTGGCTGCCTCGGCCGCGGACAATGGCATTGTGGGAATGAATGGGGCACGTTCTCTACCGCTCCGCATGTATTCAGAGGGAAAACCGTACAGAACACGCATGGGGAGGTTGTACCAGACACACACCGGCCTGCATAAGGCCGTCGACTAATTACAGGGAGGGTCATCGGTCTTTTCAAAAGATGAAATGAATTCAAAAAGAACCAACTACGGTTTACAAGTAGGAAACTCCGAGTTGAAAGTGTACGTTTGGGGGTCACGTACAAATGTCCAGATTTTTTTTCAGTGACGATAACGGTAGCTGTAGACTCTGGTAAATGACTGTTCTAGCTGGAAACGGCTGATTTTTAATAGAATATCTACGTCATTGTACAGAGGCCATTTCCACTCCTGTGCGCTAATGCTACAGTGTGTTAGCTAATGGTGTTAAAAGGCTAATTGATGATTAGAAGCCGTGTGCAGTTATGTTAGAACAGCTGTTGATTAGAGACGGTAGAAAGATGAAGCTTTGGTACACCCAGGTTGGATGAAATCATCAAGAAGAGATTTAAAGGGACTAAACTGAATCAGCGTTCATGCCACTCAGGAACCTGGATTCTGGGTTTGCTCAGGTTTGGTTTCAAACCCGGTTCATTTGTTTTGAAAGCACAAAATCACATGGAGGCTAATAATTTGAACCACAGCAGTTTTCACCAGATATAAATATAAAATATAATGGAAACATACTCAGCACCGCTTTGTCGATAACGAGAATGGAGTGTTGCCGAGGACGACCAGCAACCATTGGTTAGAGACGGGGATGACGGGTCCTGGACTCATCAGCAGACTTCAACCTAAAGCAGAGGGAGCATTTGGATCATGTCGTAGAAATGTGTTGAAGTGTGTCCAAATCGTCAGCAGTCGGAGCTGTACATGAATGAGTGTGTGTATGTGTGTGTGTGTGTGTGTGTGTGTGTGTGCACGCCATGTTGTGTGACAGCATTGCATGATGTGGCTGCTGCAGAGCCGTCCAAGTGGAAAACGTGTTAGGTTTTGTCACACGGAAGACTAGAAGAGAGTTGAGACATGTGGAGTCTCACGTCATGAGTGTGTGTGTGTGTGTGTGTGTGTGTGTGTGTGCGTGTCAGCTGGTAGAACTCACTCAGAGGAAACAAATGCACAGCTAACACACCTACAGTGACCTCAGTACGTGTGTGTGTGTGTTCCATTTTGAATTCAGGAGGAAGGATGGCACACTAGGAGACAGATCAGGTCAGAATTTTCGGCCTCTGGTGGTTGCCATGGACACCTCCATGGCGACCAATGGCTGAGCTGCGGGACTCACTTTTGAAGTTGAGTCGTGGTGCGACGATGGGGTAGAAGGCAAAGAACGGATTAGAGGGGAGTGGGAACGCGTTTTCGTCATTAGAACCCCCCCCCCCACACACACACACAAGGACTTGTGTGTGTGTGTGTGTGTTTGTGTCTGCTCTAAATGACATTTCATACAAACACACCTACAGGTTTACTCTCTGTTTGTACATACAATATTTTATCACCAATTTCCCACCTGCTATTGCAATAAATCACACACTGTCGCTGGATCCTGGTGTGTGTGTGTGTGTGTGTTAAAGGTCAGCGGTGTTCCTGTTTTCTAAAGCATTCCTCCTCGTAATTGAAATTCAGATTCTTTGACTCACATCTCTCTCTCTCTCCCTTTATTCCAACTTTCTTTCATCCTGCATTGGACAGACCACCATTCTTTCATTTCTATTTTTTTTAAACTCAGTCGCTCCGTGTTCAGCCTGCTCATCAGTAGTTTTCTTCATTCTCTGCAATTCCAAGGTGTTTCTTTCTTTCTCAGTTAAAGCTCCAATCACACCTCACACTCCACCACCTCTGTTTCTATGTCCCTGTGTGACTGTGTAATGAATTTGTGTTGCGTAGTATGTACCTGCTGCAACCCAAACTGCCCTTCAAGGGACAAATTAAAGAAGTGAAGTGAACCAATCTTACTTCATAGTACAGTAACACTGATTTTTTCAATGCATTTGTGCATCTTTTCAGCGACAGTCACGATCTGTTTTTGTTCCTTTATTTTTTTAGAAAAGTGTGTTCAGCTGAAAACTCCTTTGCCCTAAGCCTTCAACACCAACACTATCACTGATGTTACATTCACCCTAGCATCCGGAGTACCGTAAGTACCAGAAATTGTCGATCAGTTCTCAGAAAGCTGAGAGGTGTCACTCGGTTCCTCTCCCTGGTCTGAAGAAGGAGCTAGGAGAAGGATAAAAGTCCATCGGTTCCTGAAAGTTGAGAAGTTGCACTTCACACCCAAGTTGCTGTCATTACGGTAATGACCTAACAGCTTCCAGGGGCACTGCGAATGGAATTACCGTCATGACAGCTGTTGTCAACTATGTCAACTTTTAGGGACCGCTGGATGTTTTCTCCTTCTCCCAGCTCCTTCTTCACTACAGTAACCGTTTTCTGCGCAAATAGCCATGTAATTACGGTACTCCAAATGTATGCTAGCTCAAATGTAGCGCTGGCGATACGGTCGGTGTTAAATGTCCCTCTGTGTGTCGCTGTGTGTTTGTCTTAAATTCCTCCGAGCAGCTGGTCAAGGACAAACGGAACATGTTCCTGACTGCGTCTGTGTCCCCTGTCGAAGGTTTGGTGGGTCAGTCGGAGTGGTCGGAGTATTTCCCGGACTGTGGTGGGACGTCACAGTCCCCCGTTAACATAGTCACCACCCAAACTAAATACGACCCCAGTTTGGTCCCCGTGACCCCGAAGGGTTACGATCAGCACGGGAACAGACCGTTCACGCTCTACAACAACGGACACACAGGTAACCTACACATCGGATTTACGCTCCGTGTGCTCAGAGCGGTCGCCTGGCAACGGTGGTGCCGTGCGGTTGACCGTGGGACGTGTGTGTGTGGTTTTTTTTCTCCGTCAGTGGTGATCGAGCTGCCGGAGTGGATGGGCCTGGGGGGGCTGCCCTGGCTCTACACTGCCGTACAGCTGCACCTGCACTGGGGCAGCGGAGGGCCGAGCCTGGGGGGCAGTGAACACACCATCAACGGACAGAGTGCAGAGGCAGAGGTACGGTCCAAACACACACAGGAGTCAAACATCACATATTATTGTCCCACGTTCATTTTATCGACTCTAACAAATTCACTGATTATCAACACATGACTTTAGTGGAAAAAACAAACATGGATGTCATTAACAGTCAAATTGTTCTGAAAAATCATTATTTTTTAGTGATTTTACTCCAAATATGAATCTACCAAAGTGTATTTTATCTCCATCAATAGATCCATTGACCAAGAAAACATCCCCTGACCATGTGGATATACACTGAAATCATTTTTAGTTTAACAGTTATTGACTAAATTCACTAGTTATCTAACGGTCCAAAACTATCACTCTGATTCATCAGACTCTCATCTACAATCTGGTGTCAGTTCGTGTCTTTTTCTTGATTCCTTGCCTGAAAATCTACAAACACCATAGTAGTTCCTGTTGAGGATCATAGGGTCCAGAATTTAGTCAGGATCCGGATCAAACTTTGATATATTAGTGAACATACAGACAAGGGAACCTGGATTTTTTGCCATCTATTCATTGTGGAGTTCTATCCATATATACTGAAAATTTCCCAATGATAAAGAATCCGTCCTGGATCCAGATGGTTCCACAACACTACCGGCATTTAGTCATCTGTTTCTGGTCCCATTATCACTATTTCCTGAAAATTCCATGAAAATCTGTTTAGAACTTGTGAAGTTATTTTGCAAACAGACAGACAGACAAACGCCTCCTTGGCGAGGAGGGATGGGAGGAGGGATGTGCTCCGTCCATCTGTCCCCGGCCGTCTCTGCCAGCCGTTTCTTCATGGGTGAGCAGGTGGAGGAGAGGCCGTGAGCAGACGACAGAGTAAACAACAGTTGGACCATGAAGAACAGCTCACAGAGCTCCGAAGCACACGTCTCGTCTCTGATCAGACAATAAGCTCCTCGCAACTCGTCACTCTCTTTCTCCCCGAAGACAAAACGCCTTTGGCACGCAGGTTTTCTCTCCCTCCTCCTCACATGTCTCTCTGCAGCTCCATGTGGTGCACTACAACTCGGAGCTCTACCCCAACATGTCGGCAGCGATGACCCACAGGGACGGGCTAGCTGTGCTCGGAGTCCTCCTAGTGGTATGAGAATCACACAGAAACAGAACACAAAACACCCACTGTGACCTATGACCCCACGTTTGATGTGCAGACCGGCGAGGAGACCAACCCCGCATTCAACAACATCCTCAACTACCTGAGCCGCATCCGACACGCAGGTGAGTCAGCGTTCTCCGGTCATTCCTCAGCGTTTCGGATCTTTTTTGTTTTTTTACTATCGTCACCTCTTCTTGTTTCTCCTCGTCAGACCAGAGAGCGTTCATTCCGGCCTTTGACATCCACGCCCTGCTCCCCAAGGACCTCGGACGCTTCTATCGCTACAACGGCTCCCTGACAACGCCGCCCTGCTACCAGAGCGTACTCTGGACGCTCTTCCACGAGCGGGTACAGATCTCCAGGGCGCAGGTGAGACTGGAACATCCGTCCACCGTGAGAATCACCAGATTTTTCACAAAGAAAAGTTGATGGGAATGTTGTGGTGGTACGTTACTGACGTAGAACGTTAGAACAGAAACACAGCCGAGATTAAAACGTAAGGGTACGACTGGAGTTTGACCGTGTCTGACCAAAGCATCAGTGTGGCGTCTGTTCATGACCAATCAGTGACGATGTCAGCAGAAGGTTCTGGAGACGACCCGTCTCCTCTCGTTCCCTCGTCTCGTCTCTGCAGCTGTTGAAGATGGAGACGATCGTTTACTCCAGTCGAGCTGAAGACGCAGACAGGATGCTGCTGCAGGACAACTTCAGAGCAACGCAAGCGCTCAACCACAGGGTGGTCTTCAGCTCCTTCACTGCAGGTCAGAACCAGAACCATCTACAGGTCAGAACCAGAGCCTTCTACGGGTTAGAACCAGAACCTTCTACCAGAACTCTGCTTAGAACCAGAACTCTCATCTGGTCAACCCCTGAGGACAGATGAGGACAGTGTGACAGTGTGTGTTGTCCTCTCAGATGTCACCTCCTGTCAGACGGCACCAATCAGGGGTTTGTACACTGACAGACCCGTCCAGTCACAGCGACGAGGTGGTGAGGGGCCGACGACCAAAGCTAGCAATTAACACAAGACAGTGAAGACTGGAATGTGTGGAGAAATGTGGGAAAATGAAGGACTACTGGTGACTTTGTCCTGGGGGAGAAGGAGAAATATCAAAATGGGCAGGATACGAGAGGGGGGCAGTGTTTGTTTGTGAGCTGCTTGGGAAAAAAAAAAAAAAAACAGGGTTTGCAAAAGCTAAACACTGACGCCATTGTTTTCACACGTCTCACTGATACAACGAGAGAGGAAAGAGGGAGACAGAGTGGTAGACCAAGACAAAGGAGAAAGAATCTGTGTAAAGTGTTCATTGTAGTGAGGGAGTGAACTGGAAGGCCTGTTAGATCAGCAGTCAAACACACCGACTGACCACACGGGACCTTTTCAAACAGCTGACCAGCAGAATCTCACCAGAACAAACCCACAGATCATTAGGATCAGTCGTATTATTATTAGAGCGGATAAGATTAGAACTTTATTAATCCCTTGGGAAGGTTCTGAAATGCTGTATGATTGAACAGCACACAAAGCAACGTAAAAAATACATTTAAACCAATGTAAACCAATTCAAACCACAAAGAATATCTAAAAATACAAATAATAAAGAAGGAAAGAAAGAAAGAAAAATATAAATTATCAAAGGAGCAGAGGAGCTGTATGAGCAACTATATTATAATTATTATTATTATTAGTAGTAGTAGTAGTATATTTCTATTTTAAATAGAAATAAATAGAAAAGGAAAATAATACAATACAATACATAATAATGCAATCATGAAATATTGTAACATGAAATATATTAAATATACTCACCATTTTAAAATAAGGGCCTATGATTAATAAAGTATAAAATTATCTAAGGATCAATATGAACAATAACAATAATATATATTCAGATATTATATCATTATTATTATTCTGAGTCTTAGTGTAGTAAAACAACTTTATTTATTTGTTATGTTATTTTAAGAAAGTGAAGATGTTCCGAAAGGAGTGAGCCCTTCTCCATGTTGGAACCAGTCAGTGAATTCACCAGAACAGAACTCATCCAGTCACTGTCGGACACGTGTGAGACAGATGGAACCTGCTGTTTGTCTGACGAGATGTTCTGTCGTTTGTCCGTAGAATCTGGGAAGGAGCTGTCTCCTGGTGAGTCCGGAACCATCTGGGATCGACTCTCAGTTTGTGGAAGGATCACCTGATCAGTCAATGTTTCTTTTTTCCTCCAGGTGAAGTCACCTCCATCGTCATCGGAGTGATGTGCGGATGCGTCGGCCTGGCAGTAATCGTTCGCTTCATTGTGAAGACCATCCGGTAAGAAGCTCTGCTGCTCCTCAGCGGGTTCTGGACGAACCGGGCCGCTGCCTCCGAACGCTGTGGCAGCTCACTCCGTCTCCTCTCTCTCTACAGATTTTTTACGCTCCTCCACCGTGAGACAGTCGTGGTAAACAGGTGTAATATCTGATCTGATGGCTGACACACTACTGACTCCTCCTCCCACAGCGCCCTGATAACGGTCCAATAATCCACTAATTACAAGTGTTACAGCCCCGCCAATGCTGCCGCTAACCACACAAAACACGAGACCAGACCATGGGTAGGGTTATCATATTAGTGATTGTTACCAATGTGTGTGTGATGAGCTGATGGTGAAGGAACGTCTCCGTCACACACACACACACACACACACACACACACACACCTTCCATCGACAGTCATGATGTAAAGTACCACTTTATCACAGTTTACTCACCAGCCCCCCCAACACACACACACAGATCAATCTCCATTGATGTCAAACCCACCGTCATTAATTATTAATTATCAACCCAGAAAACTGGAAACAATTTCTCGCACTTGTTAGTATTTTACCAGTCAAACATGGAACATCAGCTATTCATGTTCAATCTTTATTAAAAACATGTCAAAGAAAATACAATAACCTTCCTTATCGAGAGTCCGAGAGTGCTCCTTTTTAATTTTTTTATTGTTCCTCACAGACCTAGGGGGAAACTAGCTAAACAAACGTGTTATTGAATGATTATTATCGACAGTCAAATGGCACTTTGGGTCGTGACCGTGAAAAGCCAGTGCTGACTAATTAATTGAGTAAACGTATAATCCTCTTTGTCGGATTTGACTGTAAAAGTGAAAAACAAGAGAAGGCCACCGTTAGATTAACGCTCGGGGATAATTGGAATTCTCCAACAAACTGCTGCAATAACACCTTTCCTCCAACTTTTGCTTCATTATTTCTTTGCTGCAACCGAAGGTTTCCTCCGTATGTTTCAATCAAAGCTGATTCTTCCTCCTCACTGAGGGGTTCAGGGGCTCTCCTGTTGTGTTTGTGGCCTCGGGGGGCCCCTGAACCTCACTTTGGGAACCCCTGTCTGTCAATCCATCTATGCGGTGTTTGATTGTCCTCCCTGTGATTGTGTCCTCAGCTCTACCTCTAGCTGGGACGTCCTGCCCAGCAACCGGCCGGCTCCCATGCCAAGGTCCAAAAACCAGTCAAAGTGTTGACCTTTGACCTCAAACTCTTAACCCCATAGTGTTTTCTGAGTTTTCTGCAACTTATCCTGGTAGGCTCAACCTAACACCCCTTAGAGGACTAGACAGAGACACGTGTTAATGTCTCCATCCACCCATTTTCTCATGTGCGGAGCTCCTGAACCCTTCAACACCAACGGTATCCCCGCTGCATGGGTGCTATCTTACTTTAGAGTACCATAATTACGCGACTATTTGTACTATCAGAAAACGTACAACGGTTCCTGTTAGCCGAGAAGTTGCACTCAGTAACACTTGTCATTACTGTAATGACAGCAATTTGGCTTTGAAGTGCACCTTCTCAACTTTCAGGAACCCATGGACGTTTTCTCCTCTTCCTAGCTCCGTCTTCACACCAGGTAGAGGTAGGTAGTTCTTTCTCAGCTGTCCAATCATCAAGTGCTCTAGAGTTTAGACCCACCGATGTCCACTGGATACGTCTGTACTACCAGTCTGTCAAAGGGTAGTAAAAAAATAACGCACATGTGGTTGTTACACAACCCTGAGGCTTTTCATGGCTACCAATCAACAATCTTCCAGTTGTGAATTTCTCTTGGAAGATCAATAAAGCATCTATCTACCTAGCTATCTCTCAAGAAATAGCCACATCCTAAAACCATAAGGTGTTCTGTTTCTTTTTTTGTAGTGTTAGATAGGCTGGTTGGATTCTGTCACTGTAAGATGTCGTTAGGCTCTAATACACGACCGGTTCCTCTCATCTAACACTTAGCACAAGAGGGAACGTGTGTTTCACCCAGTATATAGTTTTAAAAAAATGCTTGAACATAGTGCTGTAACATGAGAGAGGAAACTAGAGACTATTTTGTGGTACACATGCCTAAAACATCAACTGCTGACTACAAAGCCTGAAAATTGTATGTACAACATGAAGAAAACCCCTTGACCTGGACAAGTTCCAGAAAGCAGGTTGAATGACATTTGTCCATCGTGAACTGAGGAACACACAGCAGAATGTTAATTATTTCAGAGTTAGTGATCAACTGAACTCCCACAAATGAAACTTTAGACATTTGTCTGATTTCAGTCGGTTTACGTGAAAAAAAACAAAAACAGAATTGAAAATTCATCAGTTATCCTTCATTTCACGATGAACAAACTCACAATTTTCACTAAACCTGCCTCCGAGAGTGGGATATCTTCAGCGTAGTAACAAAAACAGACTCTTTTTTGACATTTCCTTTCTCTTGTGTGAAATGTGTATAGAGTGGATGTGCTGCAAGCGGATCAGGATCCAGTGGACATGTCTTCTCCCCCCTAGTCTCACCTGACTTCCCTCATTCATCCACTCTACTCATTCTATCTCTCATGTTTTCTTTTATTATTACTCAGCTGAGCGTCTGTGACGTTTGAGTAACATTGTGTCTGTTTCGTCTCTCTACCACACGGCAACCTCTGCTGGTCAATCTGTGTCACTGCATCAACCCTCAGGGAGGATCTGACTAATTTTGCACTGACGCTCCTCTTTGCCGTTTCAGGTTGAAGGAGGCCGAGAAGGCAAACGAGAAGAAACAGGACTTGGCTCTGAACTCCACCTCCGAAGTGGAAAAGAAAGAATCTCCATCTCCTCAAACCGAACCCTAGCTGACAGCCCGGCCACTCGTCACGGCCGCGTCCAGACGCCTGCAAACACTTCCCCCCTCGCTCTTCATCACTGATCTATTTCTCCACTGGGGACGAAAAGCAACAACATGTTTACAAAAGGAAGCAGGAAAACTGACCTCCTGCAAAGTCATTGATCGCCTTTTTGTTTTCCACCCAAATGCGGTGACGTTCATGGTCTCGCTGTCTGACTTTTCTTCAGTTTGCACAAGAAGCACTTATTGTACATATCGACTAGTTCGTCTGCTGGCTCTGTGGGGTTTGTCGGCCCCTGGGACACGTGATGGGTCCGTGTAAATACTGTGTACAATATATATTCTTTCGTTTTCCTCATCCTGCCTTCAAACACAAAAGCACAATGCACTGAATGGACTGTGATAGATTCGTTGTTTGTCTGTGGATTCGTTGTTTGTCTGTGGATTCACACCCACTGAGTTCACCGTCATCAGTTCCCCCGAGGAGCGTCGGAACAAACCTGATGTGAAAAGACAGAGGACGTCCCTGAGAGACAAACGCAGGTTTAACCAGCGACATCTGAAGAGAAACGTAGTGTAACGACCCTGCACTCAAATCGAACACGTTGTCGTTGTAAATTTTGAATTATATTTATGTTCATGTGATCGGACTGTTGATGCCGTTTCTGTGTCACTTTTGTCTCTTTGAACGCTGTATTTCCAAGATGGACGCCACAATAAAACACGTGAAACTCAACCACGGCTGCTGTTCATGTGACCTTCAGTTCAGTGAAACGTCCTTTAACTTACTGCTGTGGTTCAATGTTAGAAGTAAGAAGAAAATGAGGAAATTAGATTTTACTTCGATTAAACTAATCTGCTTTTTTGCAGGTAAAGTGACACTTTTCTAACCATTTAACACAATTTTTTCATATGATCATTATTTCAGATATTTGTCAGAGTTTTAGCGTAGTCTTGAGACTAATGTCGACTGATATCAAAGATCTGTAGGCAAACGCGTCTTTCAAACAGTTTAAATGAAATCTAAATGTATCCCACTGTGGTTTATCCACAGCTGTACCTAATAAATTGGCCAGTGAGTGTATGTTTTATGTATGTTTATACCACTATATTTATTTTTCTGATTTCAAACTTTCATGTAAAATAGTTGAATGAACAGACCTCTGTCTTAAATAACATCCATCATATGGCTGATTAGTGCGGAGCAATAAAAAATATACCCAATGAATATACTTTGCATCATTTTTTTCAACGTGGTTAAGGAAAAACCTCAAAGATTTTACGACTGCAGTTCTATCACAAAGTCTGCGCGAAGACCGATGGATGAGCAGAGCTTGTTCTGCCTCGGCTACGTTCATCAAATGTTGTCTTTTCCTCTCGTAGAATAAAAACATCTGATTCTGAGACTTGTATTACCCAGCACAGATGTATATTTAAAAGCGGAAGCATGTGTCAGCAGAGCTCAGTGGACTTTCCACAGACGTTAATGACAGTAAGTGGTTCCTTCCCATTATGAGCTCACCAGGTCTTGTGGACTCTGTCATGTAACAGTTTGTCTTCCCAGATGCTAGACAGGAAGTTGCTAACGGGAGCAACACCACCCCGGATACCCGACAAGCAACTCGGTCCACCGAGAAGCTGAGTATTATCTGTCAGTGTAAATATTTATTGTTATTAATTATCATTATTGTTGGTGGTGGTGGTGGTGTTTTTGTATCACTCTATTGTCTGTTTTACTGTCAGTGAGAACAGGTTCATTTTTATTAACTACTCTTGGGAGAGCTCTTTAAACGCATTAAAGCATTTTGATTTGATTTGAACGCATTTTAGAGGAATACAGTTTATGCTGCTATTTTACTCTATTTCCCCCCTTTATCTTTTGTTTGATTATAACCCGTATTTGTTTTTAATTGTATGTCTGCTCCTTTTAATGTAAGGCACGCCGAGTTACCCTGTGTATGAAATGCGCTATTTAAATAGAGCTTCCTTTCCCTTTTTATCATTCTTTCTTACAAGCTTTTAAAACAGAGAAGCACTGCGGCGGGGTTTAAAACCGGAAATGACGTCACGCGAGTTCCAAACTCGGACGTCAGTTTTTATACACTCTATATATACTTGCATCAGGTGCGTGTGAGTGTGTACGAGTAATTTACATGAACAAAAAAACGCAAATGTTACAAAACTGTAAATATATATATATATTTTCCGATAGAATCATATGAATAGAATACTGTGCCGGTTCCACCATCTTGGATTTTGACCTCCCCTGGAACACGACTGGAATTCCGACTCGGATTGCACCGCGCGCGCACACACACACACACACACATATCTCTATAAGGCCCCGCCTGCTCTGCTCTGCATGTGTCCGTGCGGGAAATGTGGAACCAAAACAAGAAACGCGCAACAAGAAAGATCCCACATCTGGAGGTTTGTTAGCTCATTTCCAGCCCACAAGAACTTCCGCTGCTGCTAAAAACGAGGTAGGGAAAGTTGTCGTCAAGCAGCTGCGTTCCTCTTCCTCTGCTTTTAGAAACAAACAGACAGACAGCTGACACACACACACACACACTCTCTCTCTCTGTCACTGTGGAACTATCTTAGGACTCAGAGCGTTCTCCAGTGGGGCTGGTGATGTGAAAAGCGTTCCTGTTTGACACTGTGCCGTTGTCTTGTCGCCCTTCAGGATCTGCCCAGTAATGGCTGCTGTCAGGGTGTTTCTCGTGGTGGCTGCCAGCGTCCTGATGAGTCACCAGGCAGCAGCAAAGAACGACGCTCCGTGCGAACCCTCCAAATGGAACAACGGCTACAACACCTTCATCAAGCGTCACATCCGCGCCGGGACTCCGGACACCCTGGATCAGAACGAGTGGGAGCGCTACATCAGGGAGAACGGGGGCTGTGACCGACCCACCCAGTCCTTCCTGCACCCTAAGGACCTGGACAGGGTGCGGGCGGTTTGCTCCAACAGCGGCGGGCGGACGTTCAAGGAGAACCTGTGCATCAGCGAGCAGCCCTTCTCCTTCGTCACGGTGAGGAGCCAACCGGGGACCTGCGGCATCAGGAACATCCGGCAGGAGAACAAGCACCTGATCCTGGCCTGCGAGCTCCTGGACAACCAGTGTCTGCCGGTGCACTTTGAGGGGAACCCAGAGAACGAAAAGCCCAGTAACAACGCCAGAGGCTGCCAGGACCCCCGGACCAAAGGCCACGCCCCAAGCCTCACCGGCACTTGGCTCTGCTTCTGGTCCGGTCTTCTTCTTCTGCTCTGCGGCTTCTGACAAACCCCTCGTCACGTCTCAGCACGTCGGCAATGCGCATGTCCTGACGCTCCGACGTGTTTGTGCATGTGTGACTTCAGTGGTTTGAAGAGTTTGTAATAGAACTTCCTCTCATGTTCAGGTGGTTTGGACACACACATCTGTACAAATGTGATGCTGCAATCAAACGTCCGTGTGTTTGACATTCTGAGGAAGTACAAATAAAAAGGGATCGTTGGTCTGATTTTTAATAAACAGACTTAAGACTATTGTCAGTCTTCCTTTCCGGTCCACAAAGCAGGTTCGGTGAAAATCCTGTTCAAACGTATGAAACTTGAAAGATGTGAAACTGGAATAAAAACTGCAGCGTTCTGAGGTCAGATGTACCAGGTGCAAACTGGGTTGTATCAACACAAATATTTGTTAAAATGAACCTAGAACTGACAAGGGACATGTCGCCTGGTGTGTCTGACAGTCACAGGAAGGAAAAGTAAAGCCCATTCACACATATGGAACGTTAAAGGTGTTTGATTTCTGTCAGGTTACATGAAAGTGGAATAATGATTTTAAAAAACTGCAGCTTTCTCAGGATGAACCAACTCGATTTGGGAACTAGAGAATCACCGTGACCACCTGCAGGTACGGTAGCGCTTTGTCCATTCTCCCAATACTTGTATACTTGAAAATCAGTTGATTGTTAATTGACACATATATTTTTTTAAAAACTACGTTAGCGCGTCTTACATGTATTAATTTATTAATCCATTAAATTTACCGTTGATTGTCAACACTGACTGAAGGTTTTGTCTGTACGGGGCACAAATGTCCTTGGTGACGTCTCCGTGACGATAAGGACCGTCTACAATCGCCACTAGATGGCAGCAGAGTCCTGTTTTACAACGACCAACACCAATACTAGGCCCATATCTACAAGCAGAGGTCTTAAAAGGATTTCTGACCCACATTTTCCTTTTCTTGGCAGTTTTGCCTGCAAAAGTCACTATATGATCAGTAAACTAACACGAGAGCAGATGCAAATCATCAGAAGGAGCAGGAAAAAAAAGATATGTACAAGTTCACACTTTAAAACACATTAAAGTCCCATTGATACCAGAACATGTGATATCTCTTCACTTAGCGTAAATAACACAATATAACCTGTTCTATTATAGTTATATTACGTTCATAGTTACTTGTTCTACAGTTTCCATATATTTTTTTGCACTTCCGGTTTAATGCTTTTAACATGCATTTTGTGCCTGTAGGATGCACAGTGAAGCTTCATTTAATCTAAAAACTACCAGCTGCAGTAGTCAGTGTCCGCCGAGAACGTTGAGGCTCTGTGAAATGCCACAGACTCGACTAAGTATTCACAGCTCAGTCTTGTAAAACCTCCGTAATTTTTAGCTGATAACTGTTTTCTGACACTGGTCTTCTATATTTCCCTCAAAGAGCCCAGGGTCATGTCACAAGACGGAAAAAAAACAAATCACACGATGCACTTGAACTTCATGCTGCTGATCTGTTTTCCGCCCGGAGGCCCGGAGAACGACGCATCACCTGAGAAGGAGCTCGGAACATCGACACCAGCGAAATCGGTGGCCAGATGTTGACCTCTGCAAATGGAATGGCCAAACCCGGTTTATGACATGACTGGGACACACAAATACTGTACATGTAGACCCCCCCACCACACACACACACACACACACACACACACACACACACACACTGCTGGCACACCCGACTGTCGCTGAGGAAAAAGCAAAAACAACCAACAATCGCTGACTGGGGTCAAAGAGGAAAAGCTGCACAGGAATAAAAGAATGAGTGCAGAGTGAGAGGTGGAGGGGCGGGGGGGGGGCATGATGCAAGAATAAGAATAAGAAATAAAACAGGCCTGCACTTTTATTGAACTTTTTCAGGCTTCGTCAGAACAGAAACCCACTAACAAACAGTTAAACATATGAGAACCTGTGCTTGTTCTTCTTCCCCTTCCTTCGTCTCCATCTTTTTAAAAAACAGAAAAAAATACTCACTTAAGCAGATTTTTTGTCAGATTATTTGTCAAGTGAATGCAACATGCTTCCTTAATCAAGGGCTCTTAGTTAACTGATGAAATAAAGTGCTCTAGTGAGAGAATGTGAGACTTTGTTACAGAAAAATAGTTGTTTTTAAATACCTGGAAGAGCTCTGGAATAATAAAGCCAATCATATTCTAGTTGTTTCTGCGAGTTGATGTAAATGACTATTAGATGGACATATTGCGTCATATCGATCGAAGGCTCCCGAATCCAATCGAATGGAATCGAAACAGTATCGCCTTTGTGATGTCGTCATCAAAACATACCGATATAATTTACACCCGCTGGTGGAAAGCAGGCAAAGTGACGTGTAGGCGGATACAGTTCCGTGATGACTTCATTGATCATTTATCACCAGGACTCACGAGCATGTACGCGCACGCACACACACACACACACACACACACACACACACACACACACACACACACACACACACATCTATGGGGACGAGACGTTCACATCCAGGCTGGCCCGGTCTTGTCTAGAACTTAAAGCCACAGTTTTCCAATTACAATAGAAAAAAAAAGTCTATTGGCGGGATTCAATTTC
>CAAKHB010000031.1:43911-55243 GCA_901007665.1 Aeoliscus strigatus | reverse complement strand
TCTCTTTTCTCCTGCTGTATCATCATTTTCCCTCCTTCCTTTTTCCAGCCGTCTGTCTTTCCTATTCCAACCCCAGACGACTCTCTTCATTCTTTCGCATCCTGTCGAATAAATTAGTCCTGAAAGCATTAGTGTTTTACTTAATTAGAAGTAATAAAGGTGATTTATCCAGAAGAAATAACAAACCATAGATCAGAGCGTCGCAAACGATGAGTTGTACCGCGGCACGTCAGCGCTTTACATCTGAGAGCCGGCAAATCACATTACGCTCCGAAGCAGAACATGATCACAGAGGAGGAGGAGGACGAGGAGAATAAGGCCGTCACATGGCAGCACAGAGAAATGTCCATATAAGTCTGTGTGTGTGTGTGTGTGTGTGTGTGTGCGTGCGTGTGCGTGTGCGTGTGCGTGTGCGTGCACAAAGATGATTAAGTCTGGGGAGAATGCAGATGTGCTGGCGAGGCTCTGTCATATGACCTCATTGTTTCCTCAGTCATTAATGAAGTTAAACACACACACACACACACACACACACACACACACACACACACACACACACACACACACACACACACACACACACACACACACACACACACACACACACACACACACACACACACACACGTAGTTGTGCAGAAATCAGTTCAAATAAGTTTCATTTGCTGCGCCCAAGTGTGTGTAAGAGTGTGTAAGCATGTGAACATGAGAGTGAGTCTGAATGTGAGCCTGTGAATGTAAGCGTTTGTGCGTGTGTGTGAACTTGAGTCTGCAAAGCGTGTGAAAGTGAGCGTGTGGTGTGTGTGAGCGTTTGAACATGAGTGTGTGAACGTATGGTGTATGTAAGCTTGTGAACATAGAACATGAGCGTGTGGTGTGTGTGAGAGTGTGAACGTATGGTGTGTAAGCTTGTGAACATGTGAACGTGAGTGCGTGGTGTGTGTGTGTGTGTGTGTGTGTGTGTGAGCACATGTGAGTGTGTAAATGAAAGCTTTTCGGTGTGTTTGTGAGTGTGTAAGCCTGTGAGCGTGTGAAAATTTGGTGTGTGTGTGTGTGTGTGAAGGTATGGAGTGTGTCCATATGGAGTGTGTGTGTGTGTGAGCGTGTGTCCATATGGAGTGTGTGTGTGAGCGTATGGAGTGTGTGTGTGTGTGTGTGTGTGAGCGTGTGTCCGTATGGAGTGTGTGTGTGTGAGCGTGTGTCCGTATGGACTGTGAGCGTGCCAGCACTGACCCCCCGTGCTCGTTCCAGGTGTCAACGTGATGCTGCGTAAGATCGCGGTGAAGGCGGCATCCAAGCCGCTGGTGGAGATCACACAGGACGGAGAGACACTGTCCATCAAAACCTCCACCACGGTCCGCACCACCCACATCACATTCACCGTGGGGCAGGAGTTCAACGAGAGCACGGTGGACGGACGGCCCTGCACGGTACACACACACACACACACACACACACACACACACACACACACACACACACACACACACACACACACACACACACAGAGCGATGGGCGGATCAGATGACATCAGTCTGTTTGATTTGGCTTTTCATCATAGTTGGACTGATAGCAGACCCCCTCCCCCAACCAGCCACCATCCCTCCCTCAAGTTCCCCCTTTGCACACCCCGTTTCTGGCCGCCGTCTCCAAAGCAAATACAAAGACCCAATGACGCATCAAAAGTTATCAACAGCCCCCACCTCCCATACACACATACACACACACCCCACCATGTTATCCCACTGATTCCATCACAACCTCATACAGTTAAGATCAACTCATTAGCGCCCGAGCTAGCTGACTTTTGAATATTTCCTCAAAATTCTACCAAGTGTTTGCAATATTCATAAAATATGATACATGTATTTGATGTTCTCGTTTTTCATTTAGGATGTTGCTTTTTAAAAAGGGTGAGGGAAATCACTAGCTTTTTTTCTTGTTTCAGTTCAGCAAACTAATAAAAATGCTCGTTTGACCTGATGCAGATGTCGTCTTTGTTTTTGCGGACACACACAAACAAGAAACACTTGGTCACCGTGGTCACTGGGAGGTGAAGGGTTTGATCTGATTTCAGAGGCGGGGGTGGGCGATCATTCTGACCATGTCTTTTTTACCGCTCTGTGCTCAGAGTTTTCCCCGGTGGGAGACGGACAGTAAGATCAGCTGTGAGCAGACGCTGCAGAAGGGAGAGGGACCCAAGACCTCCTGGACCCGCGAGATAACCAACGACGGCAAGCTCATCCTGGTAAAAAAAAAAAAAAAAAAAAAAAACCTGCAAAACCCCAAACCCAGATTCAGAGCCAATAAGATCTTTGCTTTTCTGTGGTGGTTTACTTTGAAAACTGATCAGAGGCAGCATTGACATCTTGGGACTAAAGGTCCAAATTGATGGAAACTGTCAGATGCAGGGGAAAGTCATTGACCGTTCAATGCTCGCAGACATTCCAGGCTCCGGTTGCCAAGGCAACCGCCTTCTATATGTTCCACGGTAGCTGAGAGGTAGAGGTAGTCCAGACCAAAGAGTCCAGGCAGCACAACTTACAACGTTGCAGCAAAAGTCCAGTTTGCTCATTGGGACCTCACACATAAACGACTGTTATTTCCGCAGCAACTGGTGCGTGACAACAGGCCATAATCAGAACAGAACAACAAACCCACTGCAGAGCTCGACTCAGACATTTGTCTTTGTGATTTTGTTAGCACAGCAGTTAAAGCTAGTGTTGGGAAAACACTGTTGCACTTCAAAAGGGTTTATCAGCGTTTAGGTCCTTGTCCTCCGTTCAAAAGTTAGCGTGTTTGTCAGCATGTTTGTAGCTGGATACGTCACACACCCACAGACACGCCCCGAGTGGGCTGAACATTAGTGATGGTCTGAACACAACCCAAATGTTTGTTTGGGACCGTGTGAGTCACACAGGAGTTTTTCTAGATGTGTCTCCGTCTGCATCACCCAGCCGGAACGTCAGGTTGACTAAAACAACCTTGTAGACACATTTGTTCTCGACCTGCAAGTGCCAACAAAACAGAGATGGCGTAGTGAACATTTGTCGTTGTCGTTGCAATTTTCAGTTTGTGCGAGTCGACAAACAGCCTGAGCAGTAAAGGAGAAAAAAATGTGTGTGGGTTCCGTTTGTTCTTGACAACTTCTCAGAGAGCGTCAGTCTGAACCGTCCTCTCCCTCTCTTTCAGACCATGGGAGCAGATGACGTGATCTGCACTCGAGTCTATGAAAGACAATGAACGAGCACTTTCTGGTCCTTCCAGCCCCCCCTCTCCCGCATCGCCGCCGCGACCCCTTCTTGTCCTCACAGAGCTGGGAGAACGTTTTATTCCAGAATCTCTCACAGCCTCAAGTGTGCTAATACCTGTCTAATTTGTCACATCCTGGTCTTAGACACTAAGTTACCGTGACTGTCTTCCACTGATTATTGATCATGACCATTTTTAAACGTGAGAATTGGTGTTTGATTTGATTTGCAACCGTGTGTGTGTCTGTGTGTGTGTGTTTTGTGAGCGCATATCTGTCGATTTTTAAACCCATATAAGAGCTTATCCACTGAACTCCTCACCCCTGCCCCGTAACTTGTTTTCCACCGCATTTTATGTATTTATTTCTACACCACAGCCTGATACAATTTACTTTGTGTCTCATTTTGTACGACGTGATCAAACATTTTCTATGGAAAAACAATAAAAAACACCATTTGAATTCAGCCCAGAGGTGACGTTTCTGTCCTGAGAAGCAGCGCTGATGTTTTCTGGTTTGTTAGTGTAGCGACAGAAGTTATTCTAGTTGCAGACAGCTGACAGAAAGCCTAAAATAAGATGGAGCCATCGAATGCACACACATTTGGTCTGTGCCCTCCCATCCAGTCTCTCTCGCTCCCTCTCAGACTTTCTGTCCGCCCATCCCGTCTTTTACGCTCTCTCAATCATCTCCTTGCCCTCATTCCCTGACATTTTTCTTTTCTCTCTGCCTTCTCTAAATCGGAGGAGACAGCAAGATTCCAAGAAAGAGGGGCGAAAAAAGGACAAAGATTTGCCAAAGGTTTGTCAACGAGATAAAGCTGTAGCTGTGAGACGGTTAGCTTAGCTTCCAAGGAGCAATTCTATCCCTCATGAATAAACAGGTTATATTTAATCTGCAACTGTATTTAAAACATTGCATGAATCACTGTGAAACAAACTCTTCCTGGAACCTTAACTGGTTCCTGGCAACTGGTTGGTGACATAAAAATGGTACTGGTCCTCTCTGTGACAGACATTTATTACATTTTTCACAACTGCTGTCAGTTCCTCCATCACTCCCAAGTGTCTGTCGGCATGGTAACCAAGGAAGGTGATGAGACAGTGGTCAACTTGGGACCAGTGCGGGTCAGTGGGCGTGTCTCCAACAGCAGGAAATACCGGTTTGATGAACAAAGTACAGCTGAGTGACAGTAGATGGTCTTCAGAAGGACTTGGAGAAGGAAAATTCATTCTTGGAGACACTGATGACCCCCCCAACACACACACACAAACACATTTAAGATAGGGAGGGCTTCCTACAAGAGGAATTTAGAGATGCTTAAGGTGTTCTTCCTGCAAACGATCTCCCTTGTTTTCCTTTTTGCCCTACAGCTGTGTGTAGTTACAGTGTGACCCCAATAAAATCCCCTCCTCTGCCTCCTGCCCTAATAAAAGGGATAAATAACTACCCCTCCCTCTCTGTTTATTACCCCCTGGGGCAGTAAAAGGCAGCTGTCTGGCCCCCTTCAAAACGCCCGGCCTGCACTGGACCCCCGTAAAAGACACACACACACACACACACACACACACACACCAAACTAAAAACACACATTCTGGGAACCCTTCACACATACCATCAAACGCTCACACTGTACGCACAGCTCGTAAAACTCTCATCCAAAAGGTGAACAGATAAGCTGCAGGATGTGGAAATTCCTCAAAGACGAGAAGATCTGAAATCACCTCAACAAATATCCACAAATTTGAAAATCTGTTGGCGAGGAACAGGATATGGAGTGATGGAGCGGTCTGGGTCTGTTGTGCAACATTGTCGAGTGGTCTCGTTTAGTTGAGTGAAGGGAAAACCGAACAGTACGTATGAGGAGGAAATGAGCCGGAACACGCCAGCGGAAATGTAATCTTACAACAAGTCAACATTGTCTGGGGACAATTCAGTTTTTAAGTTTATCTGCATGTGGGACAAGGAGGAGGAGAAGAGGAAGTGTTTGCAATAGAACAAAGTTACTGACGGCCGTTTGACACATCCGTTCATCGCAGTCCAAGGAAGTCCACAGAAGTTAACAAAAGCACCAATAAAAGGGTTCAAGAATGTTCTTTAAGCCTCAAGTCCAGTCCAGACCAACGATTCAAGCACATCACAATGGTGTCAGTGGTCTGAACGGTCCCGTTGGACCTCGTTGCTGGTCGGCTCAAGAAGTTCCAGAGGATTCCAACTGTTCAGTTGCTGATAATGGTTCAGACCGCCGCTAAAGTTCTTGACCAATCAGCTGGGAGCTGGAGACGGGTACCCTAATGGGGCGTGTCTATGGCTGGGTGATGTAATCCAGCTGGATTTGTGTGGACAACACATTTCTGGAGACGGTTCCATGTGGGTGTAAAGCGTTTTTAAAATTATTCCGGTTCTGTGTGGCCTAAAACACATCCAAGGTTCAAACCAGGGGTCACCGACCGTTTTGACACCGTGACCAACCCAAAGGGTTACATTTGCACTGGTTAACTTCAATTAGAATCATCAAGAATCCTTAACAGTCATTCCATGAGGTAAAACCGTATTTATCACAACTTCTGCAATAGTGTCATTTTCAAGTGATCACAGTGCTATTTTTAGAACAGACTTTTTATCGCGTTGGTGACCCCCGGTTTCAACTGTCCAACAGTGTGGACACAGAACAGAACACACACACACACACGTCAGTTGATACATCTCGTCATCGTATCAGCTCTTTTTCTACTTGTCTGTTACAACTACACGATAACAGATTGTTTCAACCGTGGGTGATTGCTGGCTGAATTCAGGTTCAGGTGCTGTGGGAGCAGTTTGACAGATGACGTGTGTGTGGAGAAGGGGGTCGGGGCCGGTGCATACTTCACAAGGTGAGATGGGTGATTTGTGATCTAGTTGAGGCAATTATCGGTGGAGTGCCTTCAGTGCAGGAGAATGAACATGTGGGAGGGTTGGAGGAAAGAAATGCCCTCAGGTGACGGGAAAACAGAGGCCTGTTCACCATCAATGCAATGTTCACAGGGTGAATCATTGCACATGAATAATCCTCCAACGGGCTCGATGGGATGACACACACACACACACACAGATTTATACACACAAGTCACACATGACGCAGCAATGTGGGAACTGAATGTAGACCACCCAGGAAAGTTTGAGACCTCTCGTAAAACAGTCAGTCACACATGTCTGTGAAAATGTCACACAGACTTTTTTACATTTAATTACATAAAAAAAGCAAAGCAGCCTTTTGTGTCTCCGTCAGCTACAACAGCTAATGATACACAGGAAAAGGAATGAAACAGAAAGGCGCACCTCACTGGACACGTCCACAGACGATTCACTTTGACGTCCGGGAAGCAACAATCCTTCCATTTGGAACAAATTTAAACTGTTTTCACTTGTCTTATTTCATCCTCCTCCTCCGCCTCAAGGACACAGAAGATGGCGTGAACGAGGTCTGAACGTAATAATGAATGATGGAGGGCGGAGAGACCGAGGACACACTGCCGCAAATCCGTGCAAGATATTTGAACCGATATTTGCACCGATGTTGACACACACACACACACACACACACACACACACACACACAGTACGTGACTGGAATTACAGGGACACAAATGAATGTGTGTGTGTGTGTGTAAGCTGTAAGTGACACATATGTCGGTTCCTTTTAAAGTTGTTCAAGTTGCTAATTGTTGGCCAAACAAACATCCATCAGTGTACACGAGGACTGACGGTTCTGATTTTTATTTCAGATCAGCTGAAGGTAAAGAAATCAAAGGTCAAACACAGATGATTTGTTTAGTTCAGGTTAAATAAAGATTCTGTTTTGTCTGTTAGCGATTTTTCCACAAAAAAATACAAACCAGCGTCACATTGTGTGCTACAGAGACTAAATCATCCACAGCGCTCACATCCAGCCTCCTTATTAACCCTTTGACACTGACGGTATGGATGGAGTACAGTAGTTACGTGACTATTTGCGCAATCAGAAAAGGTCAAACGGTTCCTCAAAGCTGAGAAGTGTCACTTAGTTAATCTACCTGAAAAAGGAGCTAGGAGAAGGTTCCTGAAAGTTGACAAGTTGTACTTCACAGACAAGTTGCTGCCACTACGGTAACAGTTAATGGGATTACCATAGGGACAGCTACATGGATGTTCCCTTACAGGAACTGATAGACGTTTTCTCCTGAAGGGTTAAGCTGCAGGCGCTGCAATGACACATTGACACACACACACACACACACACACACACACACACACACACAAACAACGCCACATTCAGACAAATATAGTTCAGTGGTAAATGTTCAGAATCAGAAAGAGCCAGACAACAAGTTGTAGAAGGAAAACGAATCGCTGGTACTTTGGAAAAGGCTGAGTTTGATTACTTCAAACATGAGCTGAAACTCATCACTCTCCCTCTCTTTCCCCTCCGTTCTCCACCTCCCTCCCTGCTCTCGACGTTGACCAGACCAAAGCCAGCAGCACAGACCTGGGCCCGTTGCTGTGGTGCAGCGGTGTTGTTTGACTGGTTGCAGAGGGCTGTGATTTGGGGAAATGAGGGTGGAGGTAACACACCTTGTAAAAGGGGAAAAAAAAACTCCAACCATCCACAAACACACCAGTGCTGCTGCATGTGGCTGCCTGCTCTGTCAGCCATCTCTCATCTCTGCCCCGTTGGAATGTTGGTCGCCACCGTACCCGTACACACACGATTCACCCTGCAGGTGCCAAAGGTTCATACAGTTTGGAAAACCTGCTTCCAGTAACTGGAACGCTGGTTCTGTTTAATTAGGGTTGAAAAAGGGCAGAAAACACACGGTAAATTGCCAGAAACTTTCCACAGGAGCGTCATTTTTGGAATGAACGGTCAATGAAATGGTTAGCTAACATCTAGCATCTAAACTATCAACTAGCTAGCTACTGTATGAAAATGTTTGTGTGATATTTGCAAGTCAAACATGAATAATACATGTATTTAATAATACAATATATTTACACCATCATTTCATCAAAACCTCCAGCATTTTCTTGTCTTCCACACGCTCAAACGTGTGGCCCCAGTAGTCCAGGGTTCTAGAAATCACCTGTGCATGTGAGAGGAAGCACAACGCAGGTAGGGGGCGTGGCCTCAGTACACCTACAGTCAGCAGGTACAGTACTGTACCTTCAGTTTTGTAAATTCAATGATTTATTCTCGTTTAGCGACTGATTTTATTTTTATAACACTTATGTTAATATTTATCGGTTGGTTTTTTTGCACCAAATGAGAAACTGAATTTCATTCTCATGTGCAAAATGAAAATAAATTGTAAAATGTAAAAATTGTCAAATGAAATTCCTTGAAGCTGTATTTCCATAAATTCCTGGTAATTTCCATGGAAAGTGTCTAACTTTACGCAATTTTGCAAGCCTGTTTTTAATGACTTTTAAACATTTTTCTAAAGATTCAGACCAAACGAAATGAAAGGATGTGTGCAGAGGAGTGCATGTGTGCATGAACACATCTTCCTCCCACAAAATTTGTTACAGCCACTCCAGTGCAGCGCCTCACCTAGTGACAGACAGAGAACACACTCGTCTGCTAGCACGTCACTGTCACTAACCTGACGTGTCCACAAATCACATTTACTGTACTACACTAAAAATATGTAGCACACCGGTGCCATGGGCTCTTCCTGCCATCCATCTACTCTGACAGCTACTGTGTCTGCCGGCTGAATACGCAGAATATCCCACAGACATGCCGGCTAATGTTGTACGCCCGGTCGACATTCCATTTGCTCCTCATCCGAAAAAAACACTGGCTTTGATTGACGTCAGTTCATGCTAGCGGAGGCCACAGACACCACTCACACGCTGTTAGGAACATTTTCTGCTGGCGTAGTTCTCACTTTTATACCAGAAAGTATTGGGTAGCTCGTTCACGTAGAAGAAAACCACGTTGATAGGAACTAGAAAAATCACTCATTGCGTTAATTTTAATGTGGGTTTGCCGCTGGACCTGTTGCGGTCCACGGGCCACAGGTTGACACAGCACCACCACTGAGAATTCCCTGAACACACAGATATATAGTATACAAAGGTAAAGTGGTCCTGAAATCACCTTTTTTTTCCTTCAGATCCTCTGGAATGCCATTCATTCCCTCTGGGAAAAATCTGTGAACTTGACCCGTTGCGGTCTGCGGACCACAGGCTGACAAACTCACGTACTGTTGGAACGGTGATGATTCCCCCAACATGAATGTCATTCATTACATCTGGGAAAGATCGTATGTTTTTTTTTTTTTTTTACGATTTATCACATTATAGTGATGGAGTCATAGCAGTCGATTCACGATAATTCTACCCACAACGGTATATGGCACGTAGTCAAGCTGCGTGACTAGAAGCTGTCAAAATAAGTGAACTACGGTATAAGAAGAAGAAACGCACACAACATTAATATGTTTCTCTGATCGAGCAGACCCACATAAATATGAACGAGGGATAAAGCCTAGAAATGAAACTCATAAATGGCTTATCAATGCCAAATTCCTCAGAGGAAGCAAAGAGCTTAAAGAATGTCGTCCATCTGTATCTAATAATCCGTGTTCTGTGCAGTGGTGGTTTGCCAAAGCTGCATTGATTTAAGTTGTGTTCTTCCAACAGTGTGTGACTCTGCAAGGTTGGACTTTAGGCACCACATTAATGAGCTCTTGCAGAGCCACCACCACCCCCTCCGGTGTGAATCAGAGCATGTGTTTGCCTATAGATGTGTGTTTTGGCTCAAATGCTGGTTCTACTTCGGTGCAGGAAATCCAGGTTGTGTACAGTGAAGTTTGGTTGCAGTGTAAAAACAAATGTTAATGTGCGTGCAAATGTAAAATGTAGGTTTGTATTGTTAGTATGTGCATGTACTACACAATTGACCCGCTGAAGGGGGCAAAGACGAGTGAAAGAACACAAAACGCACTCAGAGGAGGAGACGAGCAAAAAAGGAGAGGCAATAATGACAAGGACACTGATGGAGACCAATGTCAATGAAGCAGTAAGAGTGGGGGCACTGATGGAGAGGAGGAGGTCAGTTATCCAATAATCATCACCCTCTCCCCCACTGGATTCATAAATCAAAGCTAAGGAGGTTTGCCTTGTTTTAAAATGGGTTGGCTACGTGTGAGTTTAGTCTGCAAACTCATTGCTCCTCCTGTCCCGGTACCGGCAGAAATCCACCACCACACTAACGAGTTTCAACCAGGATTG
The DNA here is from genome assembly GCA_901007665.1 of Aeoliscus strigatus. Classification (NCBI taxonomy): domain Eukaryota; kingdom Metazoa; phylum Chordata; class Actinopteri; order Syngnathiformes; family Centriscidae; genus Aeoliscus; species Aeoliscus strigatus. Next base: position 44,735 of record CAAKHB010000031.1, on the reverse strand, counting down.
GTGAAAACAAGATAAAAACAACATGGATGTTGAAGGTGGCGTTCAGAATGACAAATCTGACGTAAGCTGACCACAGAGACACAAATGGAAGATACTTTGAACTCAGATGATCTGTCCATTAGCTTAAGAGCTCTGTATGCATTCAGGAGTCAGTTCATGTGCGGAAGCAGGTTTGAAATTGCAGCAGCGACATCTGGTGGTGAGAAGTTTGAACGGGACTCAGCAGCTGTCCTCAAACTAAGTCTGTCAAAACTCACCCTGTATGATGTAAGAAAATAATCTCTTGAGATTTGGCATTGTTAAATATGTGATGGAAATATAAAAAAAAAAAAAACAGCAAACATATGCTGCTGTTGCACAAGATGGCGGAGATCAGCAGCCTGATGCATTTCTTTTATCTTTTCTGAGTTTTTCTGACCCTTCTTGTGAATGTATAACTGCATATTTACCCTTACGTAAATAAAATATATACTTGCAAGTATTTTTGTATCTTACTTTGTTTGCTGCCGTATTATGAGAATTTCCCTCATGTGGTCAATAAATTAACCCAATAAATAATTAACTTAAATATTTTGACAACTTAAACACCTAATATAGCGGCCGCTGAATATCTTGTATATCAGGGGAGACAGGTCCTAGGGGTGGGTGGAGGGGGCCCATGAAGACAGATGAACATACGGTAGGAGGGGGTTCTGTGTTTTCCACTAACCTGTTTGTTTTCACCTCCGGTGGTTTATTCTCTCTTTCCGTTCGACGTCACACCACACCTTCTGTGGTTTAGGTTGTGGCTAACCCCCCCCCCCCCCCCCCCCCCCCCCCCGCGG
>CAAKHB010000031.1:3129-28369 GCA_901007665.1 Aeoliscus strigatus | reverse complement strand
AACGAAAGAGAGAATGAGGTGATATGAAAACAAAAGTGCAGGTGATGACAGGGTGTGTGTGGGTGTGTGTGTGTGTGTCATCCACAGTGGTCAGGTACTTAAAACACACAACTGGACACTTCCACAACTCTTTCAAAATTGTGAAATAAAATAAAATAAAATGGGAGGATTCATTGCAGAATTACTGCATTTGTCTGCTGTGGCATTAACATGTAAGAAATGAAATGTGCAAATGAGCTTTATTTGTCCTTCCTTTCCTCTAATGTAAAAACCAGTTGTCGGTGGTCATGTTCATCTTCACGTGTAGGACGTCTCCGTCGCTCCCCGTGGACCCTACCTTTCAAAAACACAACATTTCCTTGTTTGGCAGCCGGAGTCACACGGGGAAGATTGTTGCGTTTGGTTTCTTGTTTGGAATTTTCTCATTTGTACTGGAGGTGAGCAGCCACAGGCCGCCGCTGCTTCTACATCCGTCATCTCTTCACCTCTGTGTGGAGTCTTTGGAGGCTCTGCTCCTCTGAACCCCAGCCACTGGCTACCTTCAATACACTATTCCTTAACGGTATTGTATTAGGAAGAAATTCTCTTCTATTATATCCATTTTGAACAGACACAATTGGCAGTGCGGGTTGTTTCTGGTTTGTTTGACGTAAATGATGTGACGTGTCTGTCTGTCTCGTCCAGAGGCACGTACACGTCATTTCTCTGTACCTGTTGTTTCTTGCCTTTCGTCCTTCTTTCTCTTCTGTTTTACTGAGTTTCTGTCACTTCTCCTTCCGTCACATTTGACTGCAGGTTCTGGGTCATTACATCCGCCGGCAGCAGGATCCTGAGACGTTCATCAATGAGATCAAGTACATCGCCAGCGACCCGGACGACAAATACTTCTTCAATGTGACAGATGAAGCCGCACTCAATGACATCGTGGACGCACTGGGCGACCGTATTTTCACTCTTGAAGGTGTGGGACTATAGTGAGGATGGAGGATGAGTGCATGACGGAAATGACAAGAAGATGACGAGAGAGGGATGAGTGGGAACTGTGGGCCACTGGGTGATGATGAAGTTATTTTTGTTTTCTTTAGTCTGATGTGGAAATTCTTCTGTGTTGGATTCTATTTTTTAAGTAGCTTAGATAAGTAAACAGTAGGATTTTATAAACTAAACCTCCCTCTCCAGTCGGGACAATGTTTTCAACTAAATAACTCCAAAAGCTACTCATGTTTTTTAATTAAATGTTGAGTACATGCTGCTAATGGACCAGGACCAGATGATTAAGTGTTGGTGGTGTTCTAGAACCATCTGGATCCAGGAATCTGTTGAAGGATTCTTCCTCATTTTTAAGCATGAGCCCACCCAGGGACGAAGGCTTGGTTTTTGGTTTTACTATTGAAAATGAAGAACAAAAAGACAAAAATTAGAGGTCAGAGGTCATGATTTGCGTGCCAAATAGTTTTTTAAATAACGATTTGACTCTTAGAGACAAAGTCATGTTTGATGATCAATGAATTGATTAGAGGAGATCAGGGAATGGAGACGATCACATTGGGTGTAAATGAGCTGATTGGAGGAGGTCGGAGCCATTCGAGGGATTTTCTAGTTCTGTATATTTTCTTTTTTAATAATATGTCTTTGAAATAAAGGGTTCAGTCAGTCAACAATGGGACTGGCGTTCAAATATCCCCCCTAATAATCAACAATAAGAGAATAAATCCAAGACGGAGCTGGATGAAGTCGGCCCATGAATGAATGAGGGGGGAAATTAGATGCAAGAATGTGAGTCTGGAGTAGGAAAAGAACATAGGTGGTGGAAGAGAAGTGAAAGAGAAGTGGGTTCCCGTCGAGAAAATAAACAGTTTTCCTGCAGAAGAAGGAAAAGAAGGTAGTTCTGGGAACGGGAGAGGAAGGCTGATGAAAAGTGATGCCACACATCCATCCAGTCTGAGGAAACTGGAGAGCGGAGGTCAGGAGGAAAGGAAAGGGTGAGGCACCTGTGGGTGCTGTGTGACTCTGAGGCGGACAGGGAGGGAGGGGGATGTGTGTGTGTGTGTGTGTGAGACAAGATGACTGACATGTTTTCTCACCTTCAGGCACGCTGGGCTACAACGAGAGCTCCTTCCATCTGGAGATGTCTCAGATCGGCTTCTCCACGCACACACTGGATGTAAGTGGTCTGTGAAGTGTGTGTGTGTGTGTGTGTACGTGTGCCTTTTGTTTTATGTGTGTGTTCTGCTGATTCTCAGGATGGCATCCTCTTCGGGATGGTCGGCGCCTACGACTGGGACGGCGGCGTGTTGAAGCAGGGCACCAACGGACGCATCATGCCGCCCAGAGAGGCTTTCGAGAGCGAGTTTCCACTGGAGCTGAAAAACCACGCTGCGTATCTGGGTACTTACACCTCGGAGCAAAATCTGATAGGATTGGTCTCTGAAACCAGTGGTGTCCTACCTGAATCAAACCTCCACTTTAAGATGGTTTACGATGGTTTTAAGACTTACGATGCTGGGATTGGACCGTTTGTGTCACGTGACTTTCACAACGACAGTGACAGTGCAGCCAAGGAAAAAAAAAGAATGAATGAAAAGAAGAGAGTAGATGAGAATAAATAAATACAATAAATGAAAAATATAAGTGAGTGATTGTGATAGTGTTTCCACCCTAAACGTCCCAACACTGTCAGAAACGATGAGATCTAGTGATAACTGAACACTGAGACTCATATAAAAGTCCATTTGTTCCATTTGTTCCAGTCCAAACCTGCAGAAACCGTATCCCTGTTGTGTTATTGTATGATATCTGCACTGATTGGAAACGTGTGTCAGGCAGGTTAGCACATTCATATGGGCGTGAAAAGGCCCAATCATTGATGCCTTGCAGCCTTACTGCAGGGCAAAGTTCGTCTTTCTTCTCTGGAGCCGTCTGCACCTGCACCGCGTTTACCTGAATGATAGGGGGCTTTGGTTTTTAAGTCAGGGCTTAAAGTCTGACCGAACCCAGTTGAAGCTGTCAGAGGCATCAGGCTGAGTAAAGAAAATGCGCCGTGCACACACGAACCTTTTCTCATGGCCGCTTGTCAAATCAGTTCGTCACAGAACCTGATACTGCCGTGTCGTGCCCTCGCTGGTGTCTGTGTGGGGTGTAAAGGTCAAAATATGAGACGCTCAGGTCAACTGGGGCGGCTCACGTGTGTGTGTGTGTGTGTGTGTGACAAGTGTGTATTCTAAGCACAAACTAAAACTGACCCAGACCTCAAGAACTTACATATATATTTATATCGATAGATAGTATAAAGGATTTAAGTAGTACTTTTATTTCAGCGATGTAAAAGAAAAAAACAAAGAATATATATTAAAAAAAAACAAATAGTGAATTACCCGTACAGAAATCAGCTAAATCAACTTTATTTATTAGAAAATCTGTTTGTCAAGTTCGGAGTCAGAACATCCGTATGCCTCTGCAAAGTTCAGTGTGTGTGTGTGTGGGGGGGTTCCACTTAGGCTTTTAAACTGATGTATAAACTAAATATCTATATATGTATATATATAGATAGTTTGATATAGATTGTTATTCTCACGTCTCCTCCATTTAAGTGTATGAACAGCAGTAAGAGACTCAGCAGAGACTGAGTTCCAGTGTGTGTGTGTGTGTGTGTGTGTGTGTGATGTGTGTGTGTGTGTGTGTGCAGGTTACACGGTGTCATCAGTGATAGTCGGGGACTGGCGGAGGCTGTATGTCGCCGGAGCTCCTCGGTTCAAACACAAAGGCAAAGTCATCCTGTTTGAGCTCAGCGACGACGGCGACGTCAACATCGTTCAGGCCCTCAACGGAGAGCAGGTAGAGCTTCTGTCAGGTTCCGTTCAGTGGAGACATGTTCAGTATGTAACGCAATGAAGCCCCCTAGTGGCAGGCAAGTGAAGTAACAGGCTTCTCCCTGTAGATTGGATCTTACTACGGCAGTGAGGTGTGTCAGCTGGACGTGGACCAGGACGGCATCACTGATGTTCTTCTGGTCGCTGCTCCGATGTACCTGGGCTCAGGGAACAAGGAGGCTGGAAGAGTCTACATCTACACCCTGAGTGGCGTAAGTAAGCAGTGGGCTGTGTAGAATGTCTTTGTGTTCTCGTGAATAAGTATGTATATGATTGTAGACATAATTGGCATCTGAATTTGTGTCTCTTTTTACTTTTTTTGGTGCATATGTCTGGGTTTGGCAAAGGAGGATCAGAGGGGCAGAGAACCCAAAAAACAAGAACTAAACATAAAGCGTCTTTATTTACTCCAAAGTAAACGAAAAATGAAACAACCAACAAACCTCACAAGTCCGAAAAAGGAAACACACCCAATGCTCAGGGAACACAAGGAGCACACGGGAAACAGAGAGCAGAGCAGGAACGCGGATGATAAACACAGAAAACAGAGGAATCAACATGACTCGTAGCAACAAAAGACTTGAAAACACCTCAACAGAATGAGACAAACGTGGAAGCGCATGACGAGGGAAGGTCCGATGGAGTGAGACACACAAAGGAGTGATGGAGGAGGGTGTCGTGACCAGAGGGACCCAATGGACCCAACCAAGCCCCAAACAATAGGTTCCAGATTGCCTAGCATGGGTTCACTCAGGGCACCAATTACCAAGACATATGTTCACCTAGGGCAGCAAGGTATGGGTTTACTAAAGGCACCTAGCACCGTGGCATAGGTTTGTCCAGGGCACCGGGGCAGAGGTTCAGGTTCACCTCGGACACCATGAAGGCTAGAACCGCTACAGACTGGTCCTGATGAGAGAAATAAATCAAAATGCTGTTTGATCATACTTGTGCAGGAGGAGGTGTTTGTAGCTAACGGTACCCTGAAGTCAGAGGAAAAGTCTCAAGATGCCCGCTTCGGGTATGCAATGGCAGCCGCTCCAGACCTCAACCACGATGGCTTCACCGACCTGCTGGTAGGAGCCCCGCTGGAGGATGACCACAGAGGCGCCATCTATGTTTACCACGGCGACGGCATTCACATCATCCACAATTACAAACAGGTATTGAGCAACACTTGGCACATCTACAAAGTCAGAGAGGAAAATTCAGATCTGCTGATGTGTCCTTCCTCCTTCTCGCCCCCGCAGCGCATCGCTGGGTTATCAATTTCCCCGTCCCTGCAGTATTTTGGCCGCAGTGTGAGCGCTCAGTTGGACTTGGATGGAGATGAGCTTATAGACTTGGCAGTGGGAGCACATGGAAGTGCTGTACTACTTAGGTGGGCGGCGGAAAGGCGAACAGATTTTGTTTTATGGCTCCAATCATGAGGGGAGAAATGGATAACGCATTAAAGTCATGTTAAGTTAAGTTATTTTTCATGTTATATTTGTCTCCAGCTCTAGAAGCATCGTCCAGATCAATGTGAGTTTGTCCTTCCAGCCGCACTCCATCAACGTCATCCAGAAGACCTGCCAGAGGGGGGGCAGGGAATCAGCATGTCTGAATGCCACCGCCTGTTTCACAGCTGTCTCACGCTCCCCAGGAACACACAGCAACAGCTTTGGTAGGAGAGTATATATATATTAAAATAAGAGTGCGTTCAAGTTGAAGTGTAAATCCAAGTTAAGAACATTCACATGGACAACAAATAAAACAGGTGTGCGTGTTTACAAGTCATTGAAATGGACACAAAAGACCTAAGTGACCTAAAAATGGTAAAAAAAAAAAAAAAAATCCGTGTTGGATTCTATATTCTATGTAAAAGGATTAGGGCCACATGTAATTCAAACAATGGAGTGAGATCAACATCTAAACATGTATTTAAGTTACTGATTTTAATCTCAGAACCCAAATACCTTTTTACATGTGGCGCTAATCGTCCTCCGTAGAATTCACCCAATGTCCGTGTTAGACATATTTGGTTAGAAGGTCGTTCCATTTGGCAAGTTCCTGCAGCTTCGCAGCTTGGAAAACGACTCGGACAGCAACTGGAACGCGCCTGTACAATTTTTCGGGGGTTGACCATCTGTCGACTCTACCCGCTCCCTCTCACAGACCTGTGGGTGTCGGCCATGTTGGACGACAGGAAGTTGTCGGCCCGGGCCCTGTTTGATGACAGCTCCCACCGACAGACGCAGCTGGCGGTGCGAGTTCACACAGGGCAGACTCTGTGCTACAAGCTGCCCTTCCACGTCTATGTGAGTGCTTTTAAACACACACACACACACACACACACACACTGGGGGATCTGAATATCATCAGGGGTTTTTTTGTCTTTCACAGGACACAGCAGATTACATCCGTCCAATCAGCTTCTCACTGCGGTTTAAGATCAACGACACAGAGAGCGGCCCCGTGTTGGATGAGGGCTGGCCGACTACCGTCAAGAAATATGTGAGTGAAAACCCATGAGTGACCTTCTTGTTGGTACGTGATGTCTCTTTAATCTGTGCAACGCGTCGCTGTCATTTCCTTCCTGCTCAGATCCCGTTCTTTAAAGACTGTGGCGAGGATGATGTGTGCACAACAGACCTGGTGCTGCAGGCCCAAATGGACATCTCAGGGACAAGGTACTGCTGCCCTCATGTTCTTGAACGTTTACTAAACAACAACAGTTTTGGGGCTGAGGTGTCTCTATCATGGAAACGGGCGGGGCCGGCTCACAGAGTGTGGGAACTTCTCCCATCTGGAGACCAGATACATCCGTGCTTGTTCTAGCTTGGGTATGTTTTTTGTGGGATTTCTCCGCAGACAGAGGCCGTATGTGATCCGCAGCCCTCGCAGGCGTCTCTCAGTGGAGGTGCAGCTCCAGAACCGACTGGAAAACGCCTACAACTCCAGCCTGACGCTGCACTATTCACGCAACCTGCACTTCTCCAGCCTGAGCATCAGGGTAAACTGTTGATGACACATGCAGCACGTCAGAATCAGAAGCTGTTTTAGTTATTGCCAAGTATGTGTGTATATACCAAGAATACATTTTTATTTGTCAGTATTCTTTGTTTTCTGCACTTGACTGTTTTGTTTTTCTCGTGCAAATATTTATTTTTGAACCAGCAGAAACCATATATTGTAACTTCACTGACTTTAACAAAAACAAAAGTGAAATTTGGAAAAAGTAAGAGCGATTCCCCTAATAAATCTCTGGGATTGAGATTTAGAACGTCACAGTCCTTGAATGAGTGTCCATAGAGGGTTGACACAGGATGTTGTTGCATTGTAGGAGGACGCCAACTTTAAGATTGAGTGCACAGCACTGGGGGCTAACAGCCACTCGTGTAACGTCAGCTATCCAGTCTTTCGCTCTCAGTCGAAGGTACGTCAGGAAACCGCTGGCTGACTCCGCCCATTCGTATGCACGGACTTCAAACAGGCCGCTCTGTTCTCTGCAGGTCAACTTCATGCTGGAGTTTGAGTTCAGCTGCACGTCTCTGCACAGTCGGGTCCAGATGAAGCTCAACGTCGCCAGGTAACGTCCTCAGCTCCTTTCACGTGAACGTACTGTCGTCGTGTTCGTTAACACGCGGCGTCCTCACAGCGACAGCGTGGAGAGAGAGGAGACGTTGGGGGACAACAGTGTCACACTGCAGAGTTTCGTCCAGTATGAACCAGACGTGTTTGTCAGCAGGTAGGCTCAGCACACACACACACACACACACACACACACACACACACACACACACACACACACACACACACCCAAACCCAAATTGCTCCTGATGATGCACAGTCGTCAATCAGCAGTGTTGGATAATTTATTTACAAAATATCCTTGATCAGTTACATCATCAGCATAATTTGAGTTCCATCTGAACAATTTCTCCACAAACCTCGTGTCTATATGTTTCATAATCTTATTTCTGTCCTGCTTTAGTGTGTGAACGATTGCTGATGATGTGCATCGATGCGTTTTGTGATTTCAAAGAGTCGTCAGTGTTGATGCTGCTGGGCGTTCAAACACCGACACGGGTGAACACGTGAAACGGTTCAGAACGTTCCTTCAACATTTAGAAAACGAATCGAATGTCATTCGTTACCTGACTTTGATAAAGTCAGTGGAATAGTTACACCACTGTAACTGTCCCAACATGGGTCCTCAGTGTGTCATTGTGTGTTAGCAGCTTGTGAGTGTGACAGTGTAAAGCGCTTTGAGTGCCGTTGACTCTTTAACACTGACGGTATCGCTCCTCACACATCCGGCACTAGCACACTTTGGAGTGCCGTAATGACGTGACTATTTGCATTTCTGAAAGATGAGAAGTTTCACTCGGTTCCACTACCAGGTGTGAAGAAGGAGCTAGCATAAGGGGAAAATGCAGACCGGTTCCTGAAAGCTGAGAATTGTCACTTCACAGCCAAGTTGGGGTCATTACGCCAGCTTCTGGCAACAAATCGCATAGGATTACCGTAATGACAGCTGTTCTCAACTTTCAGGACCTGTTTTCTGTTCAAGAGCCACATAATTACGGTACTCCAAACGGAGCGCTGGGGACACCGTCGGTGTTAAACCATTGTGTTGTTTTCATGTCTCTATGTGTGTTTTTTGTCCGTCAGCGACTCTAATTTGAACCGATATGAGGTTCACCCCACTCGGACGATGTCCGAGGCCATCGGACCCGAGTTCTACACTCATCTCAGGGTAACGCTCCGACTGCCGTTCCATCAACTTTCTTCCTTTGTTTTTAGTCCACATAAACAACTCGGGGTGTTTTTGCAGCTACAGAACCTCGGCTGTTACGCCGTGAGTAACCTGGAGTTGACGCTGCTTCTGCCGTCCGTGGCTGCAGAAGACAGCGTCTTCATGACGGTCACCGACGTCTCGTACCACAACGTGAGTGAGCCCGGGTGGGCTGTTTTTTTCCCTCATAGACCCCGTGTGACCGAGCCGATCTGCCCCACAGGCCACAGGCGTGAACTGCAGCGTGCTGAGTGACCCGTCGCAGCTGAAGGGCCGACAGAGAGACGTGCGCCCCCTCCACCCTGAGGACATGATGCAGAATGACATCCTGGTGAGCAGTGTTGGGCACGAAACTTTTTTAAAGTAATTTGTTACGCACACCTCTCCCAAAGAGTTAGTAACTGAATTACTCCACCATAAAAGTAAGCAATTACCAAAGTTAAATACGATTAGAAACCCATTCATAGCACACAATATACATTTACATCTGACTGGACAAATCAGCATATCTTTATCTACCAAGGGCACTGTATGAAAGTGGTTTATTTTGTGTATTTCCTTTTTTTTTTTTTGTTTAAATTCTTGTTCTTTTTGTTGTCTGTTGATAGCTGACATGTACCAAAAAGGGGATGGGGGGGAAGGGCTTATTTTTTGTTTTCTGTTTCCATTTTCAGAGAAATTGTCATATTGCACATTAATGTTTTGTAATTTGCATAAAACCAATAAAAAGAAGGTTGAAAAAATAACTAGGTACAAGACAAAGCATTACTTTAAATGTGCTTGCTCTTCATCTCATGATTGCTTTATGAACGGCGGTGGGGACACGTACCCCCCTCTTGTTTTGTTTTTTCATGGTTGTCACAGTTTGATATCGTCATTGGTGGAAAATTACTCGTCCCCACTGCCCCCTCCACCTCCCCCACACGGAAGCGACACCAGTGACAGATGTTGTAAATGTCCCTATCTGACAATGTGGAAGAATCCTTCAACAGATTCCAGATGGTTCCAGAACACCACCAGCATTTAATCATCTGGTCCTGGTCCATCAGCAGCAGTTACTCAACATTTCAGAACTTTCTGAGTTATTTTGCTAACAGACAGACAGACAGACAACCGCAGGGGGAAAACAGGAACAAATGTAAAGGTGTGTTTCTGTCTGTCTAGAACTGCAGTCGGTCCTGGTGCACAGAGGTCGTGTGTGAAGTCCAGCAGCTTCTGAGAGGCCAGGCCGCCGTCATCCGCGTTAGCCGCAGAGTCCACGATGACTTTTTCAGGAAGGTGAGATACACAGCAGCTCGGCAACAACAGCTCGTTTAGGTGAAACCGCGACCCAGACATTGGCTCCTCCTTCAGGCCAAATATAAGTCGGCGAGGATCATCGGCACCTATCGCCTCGCCGCTCAAGAGACCAACCTCATCACTCTGGGAACAGGAACAGTCTGGAGGGAGGTGAGACGGGCGGTGGACAACAGGACAACGGCCGTCGCCGTTCCGCGTTCTCATCTCCGTGTTGTTCTCAGACGGTGCTGGAGGTGCTGAAGGGCCGGGCCATCCCCATCTCACTGTGGATTCTGATCGGCAGCATCATCGGCGGCCTGCTGCTGTTGGCGCTGATCATCTTCATCCTGTGGAAGGTATTTTCACGTTTCACGCTGACCTCTCCGAGGAATACCGCACCGCTAACCTGTTGTCGATCGCATCCGTCGACAGCTCGGGTTCTTCGCACGCAAACACAGAGGGGAAGACGAGAACCACGAGGACTGAACCCCGACGTGATGCTGAGACGGTCCTGCGGTGGCGGAGACGCGATCGGGACCACCGGGACCAAAGAGGACATCACACGGGTCCTGACGAAATGCACAACCCACTATTTCCAGGGTCGGGAGCACTTATGTAAATAGTCTTTTTCTAATTTTATGGAAAAAAACAAAGTGTATTAAATCACAATTCCTCTATTTAATAAAACATGTCGATGGTTTTACATATCGACCATCTTATATTTGTCCCACCATTTTGTGTTTGTCCTTTAATAAAACTGAAGTTGTCCAATGGTTATATACTGGTCCGCAATTCATTGACCCAAGTGGGTGACACAGTGGCGCAGTGGGTAGCGATAGAGAAGACGAATGGATGAATGAACGAACACGTGCAATAAGAGCAGGAAATCAATCTTTTCAGATTTTATTTCACTCCAAAATAAAAGGTTCCAACTGTAAAACAGGCGTCGTGTGTGACAGCGTAGGTCACCTTAGTTCGACGGGTGAGTTGTGAGTTCTTCCCTCCGACTCAGCTGGTGGCCGTAGCAGTAGATGTGACGTAAGATTCCAGCAGGAAGATGGTTTCATCCACCTGGTTCTCCGCTGAGTCCAACCTGAGAGGCGACAGGACGGAGACGTGAGCACACGAGGACCGTTGGAAACAAACAAACTAAAGAAGACAAAACCCTGTTGACGTATGTAGACAATCATCTACATTTTCATGGTTATTCATAAGACAGAGCAGGAGAATTTAACTTTTCTGCAAACACTCACCACCCAGTCTCTATAGCCAATCCTATTTTATTTTGAAATCGCTTTTACTTTGGAACTTCCCGTTAGGAGGTAGTTAACCTTAAGTTAACCTTAAGTTGTTCATTCATTCGTCGTGTTCTCACTGAACATGTCTGATGTGTCCGTGAATGAAGAACTGGAACTGTGTCGTAGAAGCGTTCCATTACTTGTTGGTATGAAACCGTAAGGAGTCCAGTTGTTGCTTCTCAGACGCCGTGATCATCTCCTCCACCTCTGCCAGCTGCTCCAGCTCGGCCCCACTGGCCTGCAGGGACGCCAGGATCGCCTCGATCCTCTGGGACTTCTCCAGCAGGCGCCTGTCAATCAAACGTCGACCTGTCGGTCATTTGTCTGCAGGCGGACCGGAACCCGCCGGGCTCCCACACCCACTCACTCACTTGCTGTTGTTGGTCTCGAAGAGGCGTCGGTCGATGAGGTTCGCCACCGTCTGCGAGAGAGGGAGAGAGAGAGAGAGAGAGAACCAAGAGGTGAAACCGAGCGCGTTCCTCCGCACACGACTTCACGTTCACCGTCTCACCTTGTAGCAGCTCTGGAGCAGCATCCTGGCAGTGGAGAGCTGGTTGACGGTGTAAAGATAGAAGGTACGAGAGGGGGCGTAGTCGGGAGTCTTTGGGACTTCCTGTGGTGGGAAACGAGTGGGCAGATGAGAGAAGATGAGATCAGTTCCCTCACCTCTGAGTCTGAATCATCGTGGAGGAAGAGGAAACGGCAGACACACAGCCCAGGAAAGAAACGGTACTGAATCAGGGACTGAAAAGATTCGTTTGTTTCACGGTTCAGATGAGTGAATCTCTAGCGTCGTCCTCTGGTGTTCACTGAAAACACGTACTATGCTCCAACAGCAGGAGGATTCAGCGAGTTGTAACGTGTACGTTGGGAGTTCACAAGACAGCAGTTTGACATCTGGGCTGTTCAGCTTGGTGGGCCATGAGGCCACGCCCCTTCCCCAGAGGCCACACCCCTACCTACACTGGGCTTCCTCAGTCACATGCACAGGTGATTTCTAGAACTGGACCACATAAGTGAATGAATGATAATGTCGTCAATTTGTGACATTAACCCTTTAACACCAACAATACAGTCGTGCTAGCATACTGAGGAGTACCGCAATTATGCAAATAACAGAAAACGGTTCTTCAAAGCTGAGTAGTTGCCCTTCACATCCAAGTCGCTGTCATTATGGTAATGACTTGCCGTCTTATGGCAACAGAGCGAACTAATGAGTGTATGTCTACACGCCTTCACAACAACAGCCGTGCCTCCTCCGTGTTGTGAGTGCACGTGTCGATGAAGCAGAGTCCTGTTCCGGCCCCCACCTGTAGCTGGACCAGATTCTGGGAGAGCAGCGTGTACAGCATGTCCTTCGCCTCTTTGGCTGGGATCATAGCAAAATCCTCCACCTGCTTCTGCTCCAGGTGCCGTTTCCGTAGCAACAGGCGAAAGATGCGAGCCGATCGGGAGCCGAATCTGCAGGAAAACAACTGTGTACGTTCCTGCTGATGGAAGGAGATACAACCTCCCCCCCCCCCAAACAAACAAAAAACCCGTCACCTCACCTCTCCTGAACGACAGACTCCAGCGTGGCCCGGGCGAGATTGGCCAGCGCCCGGTGCAGATCTGAGACACGAGTCAGGAAACCAAGTGTGGACACCACTGTGCACGTAAAATATGTGACGATTCTCCAAACGCCCTCGGAACTAAGGATACTGACGACGTACATCCCTCCTCCACTTTCACCAGCCTTCCCCACAAACTCCATCTGGGAATGAAAAGCTCAAGTCATGACGGTAAAGAACTGAGGATGGGGGTGGGGGGTGGGGGGTGGAACACGCTGCAACGGTCGTACCGGGTCATCCACCAGCAGAGTGAGGTACTGGTCCAAAATGGGTCGGGGGATGTTGTAACTGGTCGGCAGGGAGCGGAAGATCTCATTGGCTGAGAGGGGCTTTGTGCAGGAAGCTGTCGGCGAGGTCGTGACCTCGCTCATCCTCAGCATCGTCCTCACAATCTCACTGCTCGTCTGAGATTCAACGGGAGTGGAAAACGTAGTAATGAAGAAGAAGAAGAAGAAGAAGAAGAAATAATAATAATATACATAATTAGCTCTCATACAAACATGCAGCTTTAAAAAATGATTAAACACGGATGAAACTTAAATCACTAAATGATATCTAATCTATCTAAATGTTAGCTGCTATAAGCGGATCAGTACTTCTATAGGATTCTAAAACAAGGATGAAACCACAAAAAGGTTAAAAACATGAAAACAGTACCGTGGACGTGTATAAAAACTACTTGTGACAACGACTGTGGCAGAACGGACACATTTAAAGTCAGACACCTGGTCCAGTTTGTTGGCGACCGCACCGATGATCGCTTGGTCTCTGAAGTGGAGATGGAAGCGCTCAAAGTTCACCTGCCAGTAGATCCCCTCGTCTCCATGTGTCTGGGCCGCAGACAAACAGACGTAAGGGACAAGTAGAGAACGTCTTACGTCCAGTTCAGACTTAAGATTCGAGGCCCGACGGTTATAGCGGGCGTCGCTGACGTTCTGACCAATCAGCTGCCAGCTGTAGCCCGCGTGAGGCGTGTCTGTGGCCGTGTGACGTATACGACACATACAAACATGCTAACAGACAGGCTAACTTTTGTAACGACTCTTTGGTCTGGACTGGACTTGACATGTGGAACACACAACAATTCGACGTTAACACCCACGTCTGTTTCCATCCTGGCCTTCTTTGCATTCCTTTGCTCCTCTCCGTCCTCGGACGTGAGCTGCCTCTTCCCCCGCCCGATGAGAGTCACGTTCGGCACCTTGTAGCAGTCAGAGAAGCTCTCGGGAGTGGGTGGGGCCACGGGGGTGGCAGGTGTCTCTGGGGCACCGTTGGCTGCTTTTCCTGGTCCAGCCACTGGAGGGCAGCGTTGAAGAAAGTGGGTCTCCACCAATTTGGAAAAGGCCGAAGTCACTTCGCTGTAATCCATGCTCCGGCCCTCTAGGACACAACAATGAGGAAAATGGCTGTTGGGGAAACGATTACAATAACTCATCATATTTAAGCCCAATTTATCCTTCTGGGTCAAATCGACGGAGCACCTACAGCCTAGGGTGAAAAATGAAGAAAACAAAGAAAAACACGTTAACCCGGAAAACAAAGAAAGAAACACAGCTCCGGATTCCACACGGACCTATGAAGACAGACAGACACACAAGTATAAACGCTCACGACAGCATAAGACCCACGTTCAACGCAGAAGCATGAACGGGCCTTTAGGCCTGACAAATGACTTAAAGCTACAATTAAATTGTAATTTAATCATTATACTATTTTTAAAAAATATATATATTACATTTTAATGTGAAGAAAGTGAAAAAAGCCACTTTGTCAAAACTACACGTGTGTCCTTTGTAGCATCTATTTTGGATTAGACTAAATACTGAACTTCTTTCTACTAATATCCTCAAATTATGGAAAAGTACATCCCTACCAGACTATAAAAAATGGACTGAAAACATGGCAGAAATACTGTCGTGTGTAAAATGAAAAATAAACAAAAACAAACAATGACCTACTCACCCTCCATGGTCTGTGTCAGGCGGTCAGCAACGGTCTTCACAACGCTGCTCATGGTCATGTGACCCCTCTGAAGTAATTCCTCCACGATGAGTTCTCCAGTGTCACTGTACAGAGTCTTGGCTGTGTAGATGTAACGAGGGTAACGCAGGATTCTTAGAATGTGATCGCAGCTGCTCCGGTACTCGGTGGGGCTCCCGGGTCCTTTACGGCCTGAGCTGAACACACAGGTCCCATGTTGCATGAGCACACACAAGGACTTTTTCACCTAGAGCAACACAAGGAAGGGAGAGAAAGAGGAGGTGTTCACCATCACATCTATGTCAACCAAAGAAAACAGACAAAACTCTATTGTCAGTAATGTAGAATCATTACAAAGTCAGTGGAGCAACTGGTACCAGGTCATGAGACAGTCCAGTCTCGTGAATGATGGCTCTTAAAGTCTGTGCTCCGTTTCTGAGCAGGTGTGTTCCCACTTTCTCCACCACTTCACCAAAGTGCTCCTGCAGCAGAAGACCACACAGACGCACCTCCTGGGCAGTCATCTGGAGGAACAAAGTCACACTGTACCTTCATTACAATGGCACGGCACATAACGAGAGTGAACAGAGCGCTCTGTATCGGCAGTGATACCGTCGGTGTTACAGGGTTAATGCCGCTGAGCTATGCATAGCCATAGACAGCACTGTGCAAGTTAATGCACCGAATTACGTCATACAAATAGCTGTTACCCATTTTCAAAAGAAAATCTGGACCGCCTGTTTAGTAATGAAAGTCATAATTAAGTTGTAATTTTGTGGAATTCACATAAATAGTAATGTTAAAAGCTAAGTTCCAAAGTGATGACTTGCGTCATGAACAGTTATCTTCCACTTTCGTAGAACAATGGGCTGAAGAGTGGCGTAAACAAACCGAAGGTTTGATATCTCACTTTTCACTACAAACCGTTTTACGTGCGTTTCTGCGCAAAGAAAACCCTCGATTTGAAGCATCCCAGACACATGCGGCGACTTGTTGTCAACACACACGGTGACTTCCGCTTGTCGGTTTTGCTCGCACGGGATTGGTCGGTCAGTGCCGCGGTGCATGTTGGGAAGGGGGCGGTCCCTTCTCGTCGGTTTGTGGAGGACCGACGTCAGTGAGTGTTTGTGCTGCTCTGGGGAAGATGGCGGAGGCTGCGGCTGTTCCCCCGCATCGGTTTTTCTGTCACTGTTGTAAGGGAGAAGTAAACCCCAAACTCCCGGTAAGACAGACGTTTCTTCTCTCGAATTTAGCACACTATTTTGTACAAGTTGTGCGGTTGTCAAGTGAAACTGTAGCCAGAACACCGTGTGTTTGCCTCTGCTAACCTCCAGCTAGCCTGTTAGCACTCAGCGTTTGTTGTTGTTAACTCGCAAAAATTAACTCGTGACATTCGCGGATTTCTCCATCGAAATGTCACACATTTAAAGTTAATGTCGGTAGTTTGAGTCAACTTCGCATGTGAATGTCAGTTTTGTCCAGGCAGTGTCCGTAAACTGAGCAGCACTTTGACAGCTCTGGATGTTGTGTTTTTCTACAGCTGTAGAGGAGGAAGGTTCCTGGCTCTGACATTTCATGTTCAGTTTGTTATTAGTTAGTGGATGCTGCTTTAGTCCTCTTTTCACTTTCGAACTTTCTGCCTGAGATAAACAGTCCTGGGAAAGTTGGGGAGTTTTCTTTCGGGAGCATTCTGGTTTCGGTTTTAAACGCGATCAAACTCAAAATTGTATGCGGGTATAATGTGAAGCTACTTCCTGATTTTATTGTTTTTTGTTTTTTTTTTAAAAACTTTATTACTATAAATTCCTGCAACAAATCTTGGCGACATGATTTATTGAAACTGAATTTCCATGAGACCAACGACAGAAAAGCCAAGCAATATGATTAATCAATTAAATTAATGTACAATTGAGTTCTGTCTATCTCTAGTAAATTCTTTGGTCATCCAACATGCTCATTTTAAATAATACTGATGTCATTAATCATCAAATAGCTATTTAAAAATCATTATTTTAATATTTTGATTTAATTAATCTCCCTAACCTTATTTTATCTACATCAATATATGAATTGACCCAGAAAACATCCCCTGACCATTTGGAAATACAGTGACATCAATTTTAGTTCAACAGTTATTGACTAAATTCACTACTTATCTAAGCGTGTTTTTCTTCTGGATCTAGCTCCACAAATATTTAAGATCCAACAAAGTGTTTTCACCCTGTTTCAGACTCTGAGCTACAATCTGGTGTTGGTCTGATGTCTTTATCTTCATTCGTTGCCTGACCACCAGCACCAGAATATTTCCTGTTCTGGATCAAAGTATCCAGAATTCTGTCTTGTGCGTTACAGCCTGAAAAAAGCAGAACCTCCTTGGTGGCGGTAACTCAAAGGCACTCTGTCCTGATAATTGTTGATGAGGTGAATATAAGAAATAATGATACACAGTATGTGTATGAACTGTGAGTGTGTCTCTGGCACTAGCAATGAGTCAGGCCACAATATCACCTCTTTATGAGTGAACTGCTTTATTGTTATTGTTTTGTTTTGTCAGAGGGTATTTCCACAAAACTTCAAAAATCAGAGGAGTTTATTTGATCACATTATTACGCCTCAGACTTCCTGTTAAATTCGGAATCAGAAATCTTTTATGGTCACTGCACGCAATTGCAACCTGATGCGTCTTTCTCCTGAAGCAAAACAGATGCATTGAAAGATATATAAAAACGAGATATGTACGATAGTTACATGGTTTCAGATAAAATTGTGATTTTTTTTCTTTTCTTTTTTTAAAGTCGAGCCAGAACCTTTTCTCTCATGTCAGCATAAAACCCCGTGTCAGCATAAAACAAGCAGCAGCTTCCGTTCCAGACGAAGTATTTTCCTCACTCTGTGCCGCAGTTTCTGAAACATAAGTCAGGCGTGGCGAGTGGACCGGCACTGCCTCCTGTGCTACATTTATTCATTGAGAACTTTATGTACACCTGGTGAACATAACATATTGATCTTTGATGAGAATATCTTGGCTAACTGACTTTTACTGACGTTTGCATTCGATTTAAACATGAGTTCAGTCACATTTCATACGAAGACAAAGGTTTTCTTTTAGTTCTTGTACGAGTCGGTGTCATCGCCTGTGGAACAGATCGCTGTAAATTTGAATATTTAACCTCTGGGAATTCACTGTAAACACACGTGTTTGAACGTTCAGGGGATTAAAGGGTCATTTCCCCCCAAAAAATTTCACAGTGCTCCCATCAGATCGTCTGTCTTCCTAATCTTGGTTCTGACTCGTCCTGCAGGAGTTCATCTGTCCAAGGTGTGATTCAGGGTTTATAGAAGAAGTCACAGAAGACTCCAGGTAAAAACCCGTCAACCCATGAGCGTCATCACACAACACGAGACCGGAGACGCTTTGTCGTGTAAACCCACGTGTTGTTCGATCGTCCAAACGGATCCTGTCAACGCACTTTTTTCAGACCTGGTCTGAGGGTGAAAATATTCAAATACACCACCCTCGCCTTCGCGTCTGGGAATCCAAATACTTTGCGTATAAAGTTGTCCCGGCTCCACCCCTTGACTCTTCGGTTCAGTTTAGTTTCAGTTCAGTTTCAGTTGTGAGCGTTTGTACTTCTGTGTCCGTCTCGTATCCTCTGTGGAAACATTTTTATTTGTTTACTTCAGGCCACAACGACTGAAAGGGAGTGTATCATGTTAGCACATTAACTACCCATCAACCTACAAATGGCGACCTTTTACTTTTTCGAGAATCCCGGCGAACGCTAACCTTAGCTTGCTAGCTAGTGAACCGCGGCGCAGTCTCAAACGCTGACGTTGTGGCGTACGTTTGGTGCTTGTGTGTGATAAA
This sequence comes from Aeoliscus strigatus, assembly GCA_901007665.1. Taxonomy (NCBI): domain Eukaryota; kingdom Metazoa; phylum Chordata; class Actinopteri; order Syngnathiformes; family Centriscidae; genus Aeoliscus; species Aeoliscus strigatus. The sequence continues at coordinate 9,686 of CAAKHB010000031.1, read as the reverse complement.
TTACTTGCACTTGGCGAGTAAGTACATAGTGTGCATCGTGTACTACAAAGCAGTGTGCGAACGGAGGTATGAAATTTCAGACGCGGCAAAATTCTCAATTTTTGGTGAATTCCAAGCGCCACCTGCAGGCCTGCAGTATGAACTACAGCCCGTCAGGTCGTCTGCGATGGATCCATTTGGATGAAAATATTCTTGATAGGTTTCCAAAAAAAATGGATGGTTCTGGTCTGTGTGGACACTCATGTATCTCTGCAGACATTTATGACTGATGATGTCTCCTCTGGTTGTCTCAGTCTCTTAGACAGCGGCGCTAACGGGATAGATGAGGCAGTCACACAGTTTGCAGAGGTACGAGCTGAAGGGTCCATTCATTATTTGGAGGTTTTTCTTTTACCATTCCCATGGCGGGTTCTCTCTCTCTCTCTTTCTTTCTCTCTCTCTTTCTCTCTTTCTCTCTTTCTCTTTCTTTATTTCTCTCTCTCTTTCTCTTTCTTTATTTCTCTCTCTCTCTCTTTCTCTTTCTTTATTTCTCTCTCTCTCTCTCTTTCTCTCTTTCTCCACTGACCTGTGTCCTCCTCTGCTCCTCCTTCTCCTTTCAGCTATGGCACCTCTTGTTCCTGGAGCGGCCGTCTACGACGGACAGCGGCAGCCTGGACTCAGAACCCCGGCTCCCCGGCGGGCGCCTGGGAGGCCTCAGTGACCTGGGGGGGTTTGGGAACGGACCCATCGGGGGGTCGGTCCCCGCGGGTCTCGGGGGAACCGTGGGGGGATCGCTAGGAGGCGGGGATCACTGGAGACGCTCAGTGATTCCTGCCAGTGACGGACGCCCCCCTCGCCTGCACAGCCAGAGGAGGTACCGGTCCAGAGTCAGCAGCAGGCCTGACCGCTCGCCAGCTGTGGAAGGGTGAGTCATTTACATCCCACTCGTTTGCTCATTGGTCCATCTCCTCTCCTGACAAATAACAGCAGGTCCAGTCCTACTTACACATGGGCCACGTCCACACGGACCAAAACCATCTTTTTCCCCTCCGTCTTCCTTCTTGACGACGTATCAAGAATATTTGATCCAAATGGATCCATTGGAAACTACTGGACAGGCTGTAGTTCATTCTCCAGGCCTGTAGGTGGTGCTGAAATTCATCGTAAACAGAGAAGAAGAGGCAGTGGGGCTGCACTTCCTTGTCTGCAGAGCAAATAGAACTGTCCAGAATAAGGTTTTCGACAAAAAAAAAATTATGAAAATGACGAAAAAAGGGATGCAATCTTGTTGGTGTTGCTGCGGTAACAAGAGCTGCTCACTTTCACCGTCGCTTCAAGTCGAGAAAGAAAAAGATGGGGACCTCAAAGCGGCACTTTTGCTCAATTGCTGAGCAAATTCCACCGTCCAAAATGTCATTTTTTTGACCCAAAAAAGTGAGCGTAAAATGATGCCGATCTTGTTGGAGTTCCTGCGGTAACAAGATCTGCTTGAAGGAAACAAAGAAAAACGCGGCGTGCGATTCAACGTGGAGCTGTGAGACAGACAGACAGACCGACGCTGACGTGAAGCGTAGTGCGAAGGCGGCGTATTTGAATGTTTACTGACAGAAGGATGGAGAACGTCCCCGTGCCGACGTGGCCCTTTTTCAGATCATAACACATGCTGCTTTCGTAGGATTGTGCAGCAGTTTCTCGCCAGTCTCTTCGCCAACTCAGCAGTTCCCGGCTCACCTCCGCTGTCGTGGTAAGACCGCGGCGTTTACGTTCCTTTGGGTCAGAAAAACGTGATTCTTCCTCATCACCTTGTCGTGTTCCTCCAGGACGGGGATGCTGCATTCAAACCCAGGGGATTACGCGTGGGGGCAGGGAGGGCTCGACGCAGTGATAACACAGGTAAAACACATTTTATACATACAAACCAGGGCGGGGTGATACCAACCATGAGTCATAGCTCAGTCCTTTTGTGCTTTGTCGGTAGGACTCTGAATACTCCTTAAATATAAGTTGGTAAGTGTGTAAGCTCAGTGAACGTTTTGTTTTCAGCGAGTGATTCGTACCAGTCGACTTGTTCGCAGAGAACGAGTCAAAGAATCGGATTCACCTGCGGCCGTTCCCTAACGCGCTCAGTTGAATAGTGAAACGAACGATTCTTTTCATTCAGTGATTCGGTAGAGTTCTTTCAAATGAGTCGTTCTACTGGCGTGTGTCGGAGGTTTCTTCTTCCTCTCTGGATTTCCTTTTAACCGTCTTCATCTGCTGCAGGATGATTTTGCTTGTAGGCTCGTTAATGGAGTAACTTTAGCTCTACCGTTTTCTCTGTGGTGGGGAGGGGGGGTGTTCAAGGAAACTTAAGAGTTTCATAAAATGTGTCTTTTTTTTAAATATTCCACAACAAAAACTCAATTTACTCAGGGTCATGGCAGACCACCAGGGGGCCCTCACGGACCACAATTTGACAAACATGGCGTTAAATACCACTGTTGGATGTGTACGTTTCGTTTTCAGTGAGTGAACGAACCAAAGAATCAATTCACCACGAGTCATTTGCTAACGGGATGACACTAACACCGATATTGTCCCTCGTCATATCTTGTTTAGAAATATATCCATATATACGTATTAAAACATGACGATATCGACCCAGTCCTAATGGAAAGGTGTTTTTTAAAAATATTTCTGTCAACTTGACTAGTGTGTGTGTGTGTGTGTGTGTGTGTGTGTGTGTGTATGTGTGTAGTTACTAGGTCAGCTGGAGAACACAGGACCTCCTCCAGCAGAGAAAGAGAAGATCTCTTCCCTCCCAACTGTCCACGTCTCTCAGGAACAAGCAGGTCGGTTTCTGTCTCACCTCGTTCCCGCTGCCGTTCGTGTCGACTCAGCGATCGTCTCGGTCAGATCGCCTGTCGCCGAGTCCGTCGGTCGACTGAAGCGAGCCGCTTCTAAAGTCAGACTTGATTCAAACGTCGGCTGGGGTCGACGTCCGGAGAGGAGCAGGATGGACGCCTGACCACAGAACGCTCCTCTGACCTGAAGCAGCTGTTGAGGTGTCTGAAACTAGTTTTCCTGGTGGAGAAGTGGGTTCTGGGTTCTCTCCAGCCCTCAAACTGATCTCATAAAGAGAAGTAAAAATATATAAAAATACAAAATGAAACAATAGATGAATGTACATTGTATGCATACTTTCTATTATGTAGTAATAATAATAATGTGCTTGGTAATTTTATCTATTTTTCAAGTCCAGAGGTGAAACAACCTGATGGATTAAATCGTAGGCAACTGGACTTAGTTTAATAGAAATACACGACATTTGCACTGCACCTTTCTAACAAGGCAAGGACGTGTTACAAACACCAAACACAGAACAACTAACCTGATGCAGCAATGACCCGGTGGCTGCGATTGAAGCCGGTCAAGTTCCCAATGCTGCATTCACATGGAGTCAGGGAAACGGGAGACACGTCTGCTGGACAGAACGGGACAAAAAACGGTCCAATGGAACCACACGATGACCAAAAGGGGACCCATGTGACATGTTTCCATGGCAATGTCATGGTGTTGAAAAAAGAATATAGAATAAAATATAAAGACATACATACTTGTAGATTGTTTCCTGTCATTATCGTAGTAACACACATACACATGAGACTCTAAAATCCCGTTTCCTCCAGATGTGTTATCACAAACACAATCTACATCCCATCCAGTTGTCAGTTCCCCGGTGGTAGGGGGGTGATCAGAGTTCCATGATTTGCCGTGGCCCGTCTCACCAGTGTTTGCCCATCCTACGTGAACGCTGCGTTGGACCCGGATGGCTGAGAATGTTCACAGACGACGTGCTGAGCAGTGTCTGTGGGTAACGGATGCAGGATTGAAGTGTGTCTCCTCTCTCCCTGCAGACTGTTGTATGGAATGTCCCGTGTGCAAAGAGGACTTCTCTGTGGGCGAGCCCGTCAGGCAGCTTCCCTGTAACCACTTCTTTCACTCAGACTGTATAGTACCATGGCTGGAAATGGTGAGTGTCCTTTTTCAAATGGTTTTCAGTGGAACAACGGGTTAGAGGTCCAGTCCAGACCGAGATTCCAAATGCAACTACGTTCACACAGCTGCACTTCAAAAGGATTTATCAGCGTGTCCACCCTGTCAAAACAGTTAAACAGTTCAAAAGCATGTTTTGTTAGCCTGTTGGTAGCTGGATACGTCACACAGCCACAGCCACGCCCCGTCGGGCACCTGACACCAGCTCGAAGCTGATTAGTTAACAGGTCGAATCGCTAGTGTTTGGTCTGCAACAATCATGCTAACTTTGGGACGGAGGACAAGAAGACTGAAACCGCTCAGTGAGACCACACTGTTGTTGCCATAGCAATGGTTGCGGTACGACGTACGGCTCTTCTTATCGGCAAATTTCCACAACGCGTGCGCTGGTGTTTGTCTTTGGTTTTGTTAGCATAGCATATAGCATAGCATTTCAAGCTAATGTCCTGAAGACACGGTTGCGCTTCAAAAGTATTTATCAGCGTCCTCCTTGTCCTTTTGTCGGAAGTTGACGGGACTGTTCAGACCGCTGTTTTTTAAAAAATATGTCAATGGGATTTCCCATGCTAACTTTGTTTTCTTCCTGTTAGCCATTTTACATTTGGTGATATGATAGTATGAGCGTATGAAGTTTCAGAACAATCGGCAAAGAATTGAGTGAGATTTTTTTTTTTAAATCTCATCAATGATGAGATAGGGAGATTTTTTTTTAGGATAACGAATAAACCCATTTTTACCAAGAAAGAATCTAGAGGCGGTCAGAGTACAGACAAGGGGGATACATTCCAAACTTTGTAAACGCGTCGGATAAGTCCACCTTAAGACTTGTCAGGTCGTGTGTCGTCATGGAAGCCAAAGAACACAACTGGAGTGAATGGAAGTGCTCACGTTTTCCCACCTGTCGTCCACAGCATGACACATGTCCGGTGTGTAGGAAGAGTTTGAACGGAGAAGACAGCAGCAGCCAGCCCCCGTCAGAGTCCCCCACCCTCCCCATGGACCCCCGCACACAGGAGAGATGGTCCTTCTGAAACACCCACCCATCTCATCACACACACACACACACACACACAGACACAACGCAAACCCGACTTCTCTGCAGTCATGATCATGTTTGGGTTTTTTTTTAAGGTGTATTTTTACTTCCTGTTTTCTGCCTCTGTCCTTAACTCCGTCTTCACCCTCAGTGAGGTCTGACAGGTTTCTTCTTTGCCCCTTGTTTACAAACCAGCCTCCATCCATTGTCCGGTCTTCTCTGTGTCGCCCCCCTCTCAAACAAAATTCCCTTTTCAGTCCCTGGAAATGCCCGTTTCCAGAAAGCAGGATGAGTTTAAGTCCTGGCGTCGTTCATCCTGAAGTGAGGAAACTTCAGAGTTACTGATCAACTCAAGTCAAGATGTTGGGTTTGATTTTTGTCAGTTTACATTGAAATAGAACTGAAGAATCAGCAGTTTTCCTTCATGTCAGGATTTGCACTGAACCTGATTTCTGGAACAAACCCCTGCAAATACACCATCCTGGGAGAACGTTTGTTTTGTACCGTACTTTTTGAATTTGTCGTAGGATTCGCTGCATCTGAGCCCTGGAAGTCACCAGAGGGTTCAGTGAACGTGAACACCTGAGCGATAGGACTCACCCTGCAAAAACTACGCAACACAGACACAAGTTTTGACGGTCATTTGTGAAGGGGGTATTTTATTGTGAAGGTGTTCTTTATACGGCGTTCAACCCGTGCAGTGTGAGGAGAGCAGAAATATTTTACTGACGGCCGTTCTTTCTCCATCTCAACATCTCAACAAGGCTTTGGGTTTCCACGTCCTCCACTCGGTGTAAATATTACCAACAGCCCCCTGTGTCATTTTATTACTCCGTTCATGACTTTTATTTCCTATTTTTATCACTTTTTTTTTAATGTAAGTAATTGTAGTCCAAACAACTTAATGGTTTGCAAAGACGGAAAAAAAACCATAACATTGAGAATGGAGAAACAAATGTGAAATACGTGGTTATCAAACTGTACATTATATATATGAAGAAGTCTACGATGTATTAATAAATTGACAAAAAAATTGTTTGTCGTTTTTGTGCTTTATTGACAGTTGAAATAGCAAAGGTATTAATTATTTGTATGGATGACGTGAAAAACAATTCAAGCATGTTAACGAACACACACACACACACACACACACACACACACACACACACACACACACACACACACACACACAACAGATAACTCACACACACACAGACACACACACACACACACACACACACACACACAGCTTTCTCTCTCTCTCTCTCACACACACACACACACACACACACACACACACACACACACACACACACACACACACACACACACACACACACACACACACACACACACACACACACACACACACACACACACACACACACACACACACACAGTTAATGGCCGAGCGGCTCTTTGGTGACGCTGTTCCACAGCAGCGTGAGCAGAGAACGAGCTGGAGCAGCGGAGGGGACGTAGCCCACGGCGGGGTCCCACACCTCGA